>CM077293.1:8559819-8564819 GCA_039654925.1 Anguilla pacifica
TCCTCAGCCTCTCGCTCCGCCCGGAACGGAGAAGCCAGCAGCCGGGGCTGGTCTGGCGCCGCGCGGCTAGTTCGCACACACGGCGAGGTCTTTTAGAGCGCCAGTGCGAATGGAAGCATCGTTTATTTAAAACAAAAAAAAAAAGGTAAATGTATTTAAAACAGATTATGGCTTTGTCGTCGTGACTTCCATTTCTGTTCCTCCTCCTCCTCCTCCTCCTCGCCCCCAGGCCTTTTTTGCTCGGCGGTTTGAAAAGGCCTCTTATCGCTTCCTCCTCGAGTGTTTGCTCCTACCTGTTGTCGTTTGCTCTGCACCCTCTTAATCGTGCGTTCTGTTAAAAAGCCCCCCGTCCTTCCTCTTTGATCTCTGCCACGTTCCGCATCCATTGTGTTTCGCTGAGAGACTTTCGAACCCCTGCCCCCGCTCACGGCGCTCGATGGCGCTTTTGCGTCGATTTCGTCCTATAAATAGCCGCGGAAACATCCGGAACAGCCCCGCGGTGCGCTGACCTGCACGGGAGGGGAGGGGAGGGGAGGGGTGGGGAGGGGAGGGGATTACCGCACCTTCCCCGAGAAGAGCGTCCCCGGGGGTTCCCATCCCGTTATGCAGATGTGCTCATTCCGACTTCTCGTGGCGAGGCGGTAATCAAGCCTGCCATTAGCCTGCTCTCACCTGCCAATTAGCCACGCCGCTCGGCTGATTTCTCTGCTGCCGTGAGATGGCACTAGTTTTTCACTGTGGGGGGGGGGGGGGGGGGGATGGGGAGCGAATGAGAAGGGCGGGGTGCTGCTACGGTTCACGGCCCGCCGAATTTGACAGCGGAAAACGGAGGCCTCTCCGCCTCTCGTTTACGAGCGCGCGGCTGAAAAAAATCGCTCCGGGCTATCGCCGGGGATCCGCGGGGGAAGCGTTTCCACGGGGACGCGTTCGCACCGTCTAGCGGAGCGAAACTCCGATGGCGGAATGTCAAGAGCCGGAACGCGGAGCGTCGATCTTCCGCGCGAGCGTCGGGAATTCCCGGCTGTTTCGCGCCTCTCCGCCGACAGGGCCTCTCGTCGCTACGCGGATCGCGGCCGAGCCACCCGAACCCAAGGCGGGAAAATGCGCTATTTCATTTATGCAGTCCCTGCCTTTTATTAAATCAACCCACACACCCAGGACTACTTACATGGCATACATCAGCGCATAATGTACTGTACACCCACTGTGATTGCGTTAAGCTAAGTTAGGCCTCACAGCCAGAGCGCACACTGACATCTCATATATGTGTAAATCTGTTTTCCGGGGGGACTGAATTTGCTGCCTGAGAGGAGGGGGGTGGGGTTGAGGAGGATAATACTCATCCTGACGGGAAGTGGTTCTGACAGCACTGCCTTGCAGGTGTGTGTTGGCGGTATTGAACGGGTCCTGCATGAGGGGTATGAGGATGACTGCAGGTATATTATTTTCAGTTTCTTTATGAGGCAGGGCACAAAAATAAGCATAGTGCTTCACATTCCACTCCTGAGTCTTCATGACCTTGACAAGTTTGTAAACCTGTATGATTCGATTTGCTTCCAGGTGACATATCAGAGATGTTTTTGTGGAGACCGGTACCGATGTAGAATGGGAATTATCCTGCAAGGTGAAAACTGTATTTTATGTCAACTTTCCTTGGTCGACAACAGTGGGGAATCACACAGTGGACATTCTTAAGCTTTTGAATTTCACGTTGGCTTCATAAAGGATTGTTAAAACTGATTTGTTGTCGGCCCTTTTTCTCTTGTCAGAGTTTATTCATTTGCTTTTATGGATGTGTTATTGCTCCTCAGAATTACTTGCCGTGGCTCAAGGCAAGCCACGTAACCCCAGCAACCATGGCCCCCTTTCCAACTTTCAAAACCTATTCTGCTTTGTTTGTGTGAAGATAATGGCGGACGTGCTCATGTGTAGACCTGCTGCGTCTCCTGAGCTCTGATTGGCTCGTCGCTGTTTGTCGAGTCCCCAGGCCGGTCAGTTTGATTACTGCAGAGGAGCGGTGAGTGAGTGGAGCAGGTTGTTGGGTTGAGTAGCACGGCTCTTCGAGAGTAATTAAACTGCGCCTCAGAGCCGCGGGGAATCGACGGATCGCTGAAGATGTGGCGGAGCGTAAACTTTGCGCGGTAATTATTTCGCCCGCTACGCCCCCCGGCTTTCCTCCCTCAGCACGACGCGCTCTTGGGCCTCCTTCCGTTCTTCTTCTTCTTCCTCGCGCGCTCAGGTTTCCCCCGTCCGGCGGCCTTGACGTCTGCCCGTTCCGCACACCGGGGAGCGTCTCTTAAAAAGGCAGGAAACTGAAAAGGCGCGTGTCGGCGCGGTCGCGTGGGCCGACCCCTCCCCCCCCCGCTCCGGCGGACCCGAATTTGGCGGCGGCGGCGTGCTTCCCCCTCCCGTCGGCCGTCTGCGGCGCCGCGGCGGGCGCCCATTGTTCCCGCCGCCCACGGTCGGGGTTTTTTTTCTTCGCCGAAAGAAAAGCGGCCGCGTGGTTGCCGGCGTTACGGCGCTTCCACTCGGTCACCTCAGGAGCTCGCTCGTTCTGCTCACACAGATGCCAGGTGGCAAAATATTCTAAATCCACTGATTAGTTGTTGAATTGACAAAGAGAGTTGTTTTCAGTCCAACTGAAGTGTATGTCTTTTTTTTCCCCCCTCCATTGTTTGTTAGTCATGGAACACCTGGATTAATTTTTAAAAACTGACTGAAATGCTCTGGGACTTAATAATTCGACTGTCTTTCACTTATTGGGGTGCTGAAGCTGTAAACAGAGGGGGAAAGATCCAGGTGTTCGTACCGAAAATTGTGCACCTCACTCAGCGCTCGATGCTAAAAAAAAGTTTTTTAAGGAGCACGTGTGCGGCTAATTTTAAACACTTAGGAACAATTTGAAACAATTCAATTATTTTTTCCGGTTATCACACAACAATTTTCAGGAGCAAACGCTCCTAAAATGGGAGCGCTGTACAGAACCCGGCCCACTGCGTAGGCTTGAAAATACCTCTTTTTTTTTCCAAAAGAGAGCAGAACAGTCTGCCCTCCTTCCATTTTTAATTTTTTGCTGTATACCGACGGGGGAAAAAAAACAGTCAGGGAGGGTGCCAGATGAGATTTGCATATGACCGAGTCGCCTGTCCCGCTGTCTACGCCACACGCCTCGCCAAAATCACACGTTTATCAGATTAATTTTTTAATTAGAGCCGCTTCACTTTGGCCCTGAAGCCAGTTGGCTGACCTTCCTCAAGCAGGCAGCTTTAGTTGCTCTGAAGATCCACGGAAGCTGTAAAAGCGTTTGTGAAATCAGCCGCCGCTCGTGGCTTCAGCCGAAGGACGGTGGTCTGTGGTCGGATGGGACAGTACAACGTGAAGCGTTGTGCGTTTTGCCCGTTTTCACTCCTGACCCTCGCGACGGAACGTTGACCCTCGCAACGGAACGCTTACCGTCGCGACGGAGCTTTGAGCGTCGTGACGGAGCTCTGACCCTCGTGACAGAGCGCACCGGACCTCGTGACGGACCGCTGGTTCCTGCGGCGGAGTGCGGTCCAGCGCCCCTCTTTCCTGAGCGCAGTGACATTTGGGGCGGGGCCGTGGTATGGGTCCCAGTCAGGCTTTAGAACCCTGAGATCACTCGGTGCTGACGCAGAGCTGTGGCCCGGGGTCAGGGGGCCAGGAGCCACAGCGCTGACTCTCAGACTCCCAGACACAAACAACCAGAGATCATTACCAGAGCAGGGAGAGTGTGTGCGCGTGTGTGTGTGTGTGTGTGTGTGTGTGTGCGCGCGCGTGTGTGTGTCTGTGTGTGTGTGCTTGTGTGAGTGTGTGTGCATGTGTGTTGCACTATGCTAATGAGGTACTGAATGTGGCCTTAACCCTTGTACAAATATGCGTATGTAGTTGCGCGCGCACACACACACACACACAGACACACACACACAGACTCAAACAAGTTTCAACCCTAACAGGCATTGTCTTTGAGCCCCCCTAAAAGGAACAGCAGATGTAAGGAGGACGTTTTGAGCACTGTCCTTGCTGCATCCGTGGAGCTGACGTGTCTGTCACTGTGTGCAAAACATATGGGAAGCTGTCTTCACTGTTCATCAAGCCTGCTTAGTCAGACGGCAGTGCTCGCATTAACGCAGGGTTCAGGATTTTTACACAGACAGAAGAGCCAAAATACAGGGAAAAAATCCACTGCATTCTAGGGACTCAGATACTCCAAGGTCTTTTTTTAAAGATCACAATGGGCGATAACCCTCACATGAACCACAACAAAATTACTCCAGTTTGTTTCAGTCAGCTGTCTTTCGGTGTCTGGCATTTGTGTTATTTTGTCAATCATAATATTTACACAGCCATTAGGCAGCATTGCGAGTGGTCAATTTGAATGAAAAGTCAAAAAACACGATGTCAGTCTTTAGCTAGCTTACTCAATGTGACTAAATTAAAACAGAATTCACGTTATGGCAAAAATATTAATTTATCATCAGAGCAGAAGTGAATTTGGGAAAAACGGAAATTTTTTAAATGTCCTGCGTTCCAAAGATGCGGCGTGCCGCGGGCTAGCGCCGCCGCGGGCTAGCGCCACCACGGGCTAGCGCCGCCGCGGGTGAGCGGCTGGTTTCTCAGCGCGTTTCTCACAGACTGCCCTTCTCTGCGTCGTTCCCCCGTTCGGTCCTGCTCATGCACATCGCGCGCCATCTGTTTCCCGTCTTCCCTTGCTCCATACCTCCACTGCGGTTCCTGACCCCCCCTCCGGCGCAGTTCCATCGCTTTTCACATTTCCCGAAGGACGCGGTCCTGTGTCAATCATCCGTCAACCCCCCTCCCCGCCCGCCCCCACCGCCCCCCCCCGCTTAGCTCTGCCACCTCGACGCCGGGGAGCCGAGATTACCTGTCCGCACGCGCAGATGACGGATTCCTGCCTGAAGCGGATTTTTACAGTACCAGTAAAATGGATTATATCGTTTGGTTCAGTGTCGCGCGTGGCG
>CM077293.1:8567319-8614819 GCA_039654925.1 Anguilla pacifica
AAAAAAAAAATGTAAAAAGATTTTACCCACTTTTTCTCCCCAGTTTGGAATACCCAACCTTTGTTTTTATTAGCTGTCCTTCATAGCACGTGATGTCAGTCGTCGGTGAGCCGAGCTCGCACAGACACGAATTGGAGGAAGACGCTTAATGTGCGACTTATCAGACTGACGCTGGAGCCAATCAAGGGCTGCCCTGCGGAACTACTGGCCACAGTCGGCACTGGAACGGTCCACATTTGATACAGATTGTGATGCCCGTCCGTGTCCTGGACCAGTGTCTTATAGCTGCAGGACCGGACGCAGAAGTACTGTGCGGCCATGAGTTGGCAGGCTCTGATTGGCCAGGGGCCGCTGGTCTGCTTTAGGGCCTCAATGGCCCAGCGAATCGGATGCGGAAGAGAACTAGGCCGGTGGAAAGGGGGACGGCATATCCTGACCTACTGACATACATAATGCTTATTACGTGACTGAGAGCTTTTACACACAGTCTGCTTGGGAATAGTTTGCAGAGAGCGTAACGATGTTTCTTTTCTTCCCTTCTTATTGGGTTCTTATCCTAATTAGGTGGAACACAGTTGCTTATTAGCGGCTTTGCGAGCTGTATTGACAGTGGGGAGCTGGAGGAAGCTCGGCTCGTGCAGGTTTTTAGGAAGCAGTCGGGTTTGATTTGGCCGGGCCTGACGGCTCCGTGTTTGTTTCTCAGACTGCTCCCCATCGGCTGCCCGCCCCGCGGAATTGTAAACGCAGGTTTTCCGGCTAACGTGCTGGCGGATAACGAGCCGTCTACCGCCGCACGGCACCGCGCTGCCGCGCCAGCTGTACCGCGGGCGGCGGGCGGCTGTGCAGCCGAACGGTTTTTTCTTGGCGCAATTCAGCTTTTCCCCGCAAGGTGCGCTTCCCCAAGGGCGCTACGTGCGGTACGTGCGCTTTGTGAGGAATCGGCTGCTGTGAGTTACACTGAAAAGGGGGGAGAGAAAGTGAAATGAAATGCAAAGAGGTGCTCATGGGGAAGTTACTGCAGATTGGGTACGGCTTGCGAGCCATTCGGCCGGACTCCATTTTGGCTCTCGAGGTTCACGGCGTTCCCTGAATTGCGGGTGGAGCGGAGCCCTCTCAGACTTGACGGACAGACATTAGGCTAGGGCTTGCAGAGCGGTAATGCGGCTCAGTCTGGGACGAGCAGGGAGGCGGTGCTGCCACGCCCGGGGCTGACTGCTCCAGCCTGCAGTGGAAGTGTGGAACCGTGTGGAAGAGCAGAGTGCACAGAGCTGAAGACGGCTCTTATCTGCGGAGGTAGCTTTCCGTTTTGATGTGCCGGGATTGATCCACTCCACTCCGTCAGTAATTCAGGGAGAGAGGCTGAGCCAGCGTAGAGATTGCCCTGCACTCCACACACACACACACTGCTAGTACATCACGGGCATCACGGGTGTGATATTTTTGAAACGTGTTTTTCCCTTCTCTTCTTGGTCAGTTCTTGGGATTTTCATGGAGCAGATTAAGTTCTGGTGACTTCCTGTTATTTAACCCCCCACCCCCCCAACCCCATCCCCAACAAAATTCCTTACGAGTCCTGACTTTTCTGTTTGCGAAGGATATATACGAAGGACTCTGTGGCTGTGGTTTTTCCTTATATTTAAAGAGATCATTAGACGTGTTGTTCTTGAGTGCACTCGTGCTTGGGAAGTAGTGGTTTGAGGACACGCCGGTGAAAATGAAATAATCCTTAAATCGGCGCTGTGATCACACCCGCGCTGGGAACGGCTGGGAGGAGGAAACGGTTATCGATCTGTGGTGAACATCCGCGGCCGCCGTTCGCTTTCGTCTCTCCTCCCCGATGAGCGGCCGATGAGCCGCGTTGTCGTCAAGCGGCCGTAATTCGCCCGTCTTCCCGGGGCGTCCGTCTGTCCGTCCCCCCCTCTGCACTTTTGAACGCCGTCCTTTTAGACATTCGCGGCGTTTTGAAGGATTCTTCTCTGAGCCGGCATCTGACGTTATTTCTGGGGGGAGAAATAAATGGCTAATTTGACACCTCAGCAAGAGAAAGGGCAGCAGAGAGGTGTGATTTTATACCCGTGTGCTCACTTTTCTCACACCTGTGGAGAACACGCTTCATCCAGTGGTAGCCTGCTGTGTGCTGGGTCAGGGCTGCGGTCTGTTCTCTTTATTGGTTCAGTTTAGCCAGGGTTTTTCAACCCTGGCTCAGAGGCAGCCATCATAAGCAAAACTGGTTATATTTTCTAGAAAGTTTTTATATTTTGAAATATTTTCCCAAATCTATGGGATTTGGGAAAATAGGCATTGCTTATCACATCTGACCAGGGGACCCCCTACAGTATCTTCAAGGATCCCCAGGGGTCTGCGGACCTTCTGTTAGAAAACCCAGGAAATGAATGTCTGTCTTTCGACCAGAAAACCTACTCGCAAACGAGAAGGAAACGAGGTCATCCAAACCGGGAAGTCCTCAGCTGCTTCATCATATCCCATCACATCGGAGGCTCTGTGTCATAATAAGAGTCCCGGTTGAATCCGCACATAGCATTAAAGACTCAGAATGGGGTTCTGCCTGACTTGTCACTGGCTGTATTTCCACTATATGAAATGACCCCCCCCCCTCCAAAAAATGCCTTGGGCAGAACATCAGAGAGTCCTGAAAGGTGTGTCGCCGCTGATTGACTTGTCGTCCACAGACAAGTCTTCAAAAGTTCCCTGCACATAAACCCTGAGGCTTTGGCTTCAAAAGCTCATAGAACGAGCCTCTTTCATTCCATTAGGGAAGAACTGCTTTTGGCTATGAGGTGGACGTAGCAAAAAAATAATTAAGTAAATGATGAATCAGTTAAATTGCAATCAAATTAAACGTTGAATCCAATTAATTGCAATCAAATTAAATGTTGGATCAAATAAAATGCAATTAAATTAGATACCGGAGTGTTAAAACACCATCAAATTAAATAATCCCTCAGTGATAAAATAACTTACAAATCATTTTACCTTATTTGATCACTATCACATTTACTTAATGTCATTTATTGAGAAAATTTGGATGCATTTTTCCCCATATGGTCTCAGTCAGCACCCTGTTATCTTTGAGAGTTTATGTTAAGAAAGTTTCCCAAGTCCAGCAGGGGCCCTCGTCTTAAGTGATCGCTGGAGTCCCAGCGGTTTGTGTGCAAGCGGTGCAGCTCGGCCACGCTAATACAACCCCACCGCAGCACTTCCATTCCTGCGGAAGCTGCAGCTTCCATCAGCACTTTCCAAAGCGGGCCTGGGAACCTCTGGGTCTCCGGTGGCAAACAGCTCTGGAAGGAGAGCGGGCCTCGATCAGCGGGGCTGCAGCGGGGGGCTCTTATTAACTTCCAGGAGGATAAGCCGAAACGCACAGCGGGGGGACAGCCTGAGCGGCTCTTAGCTTGGCGGAGGCAGGTTCAGGCAAGGGCCTGTTTGTTCCCCTCCTGGGAGGGGTGGGGGGGGGGCGTAAAAAGGATGGCTGGGGGCCAAAGCAATCAGTGCTTGTGTACGGGCGTGAGGGCCGGCGAGGTCGCCGTTTCATTTGCATTGATGTTCTGCGGCGCTCTGCCCAAAACGCGCCGCGGCGCCCGCTTCCTGTAGCGCGGCGCGTTAAGCAGAGCCTGGCTGACTGAGCGCCGGCGTCCGGTCGGCTTCTGCCGCGAGGGTGCGTGCGGTGATCCGGCCTGCCGGCACGCAACTCACCGGCCACTGAAGACCCGGGTCCGAGCAGCGCGTGGTGGGGGGGGGGGGGGCAGGAGGGGCTGGGATTGAGGAAGTGAGTGGCGGCGAAGCTTCAGGGAGGGGGGAGAGAGACGGGCTGCGGGGTGAAGACAGGCCCCGGCTCCGCCTCCCTGGTGCCTGCTGCGGGCGAAGGGCTCTCTGACCCCACATCTCCAGCCCTGATGGGGTCATGGACATGATCGCGCAGTATGTGCTGGTCCACGCTGGGCACCACGCTTATATGAGCACGCAGCCGCGCGGCTGGCAGACGGGCCGGTGTCGTCTCCCGGCTCATTGTCCCCCCGGGGACTGAAATATGAGTCTTTAGCTTCCCTCACCCATCTCCTGGCCTGGGGAAATGGAGCCAGGGCCATTTCGCAGCGACTCAAGCCTGTCCTTTCTTTACAGATGATGGGGGAGTAATTGGCCAGTTTCTTCCCAAATTGGCCTCAATTAGGTGTCCTGATTACCTCTCAAATGTCTGTTGCGATGCACTCAGAGGCAGGCTGTTTGTGAGTGCAGCCCTCTATGGAAAAGTGAAGGATTGATTGGTATTGTTCTGGGGGTAGCTGCCTTGCTGCTGTGCCCCCTAACTTTGAGCCTGCCGCCCCTGCCTTGTGTTGGGGCGGGGCTTGGGTCAGGTGTGTCCTCTACTCGTCCTCTCTTACCTCATACCTGGGCCCCACGTGCTCCAACATGGAGGGGGCACAGGGGGCGACTGAAAAGACATTGTTTAATTATATTATGGGGGGGTGGTGGGGCAGTGGCAGGTTCAGGCAAGGGTCCTCCTGGTGACCTCCTGGTAAAGAGGTCAAAAAAAGGGCTGCGGCAGTCAGTTGTTATGTAGCAAAAGGTCACTTGAGGTCACTGCCCTTGCTGCGGCTAGCCTGTGTTGCATCAACGTCGACAAACAGGACTGAGGAATTACTTGGACGAACGGTAGGTGCCTAGATGGAAGAGCAGTGGTCTAGACAGACGTCTCCAGCCCTCTGGCTGCCGTAGCCGGAGACGAATCAAAAACACTGTCATTTTCACTCTAACGCTCGGTCTCGGGCCGCTGGCTGGAATTGCATTTTTTTTTTTTCGGAGCGGGGACATTTCTCTCCGTGCTGCAATCTGTTCTTCCGGTCTCTCAGTGTCGGTGTGCACCGTGGCAAGACCGCTACGCAGTACAGTAGTACAAAAAACGTTCTCTGAAATTCGCATTATCATTTTTTAAAATATTTCGATGTTGATTAATTTGAGGCGTGCACTGCGTTTTCGCTTGCCTGGAGGTGGGGGTTGACGGGCGCGCTCGTGCCCAAACCGCGCCTCCCGTCCTGGCACTTAGAATTTAGTTTTTTGGCCGCTCCTCAGAAAGGGGTAATTGCTGCTCGATTGCTGAGTTAATTGATCCAATTAATCAGTGGTTTGGCTCCCCCATCGTGGTGATTAATAGGAATTGCACTGGGCGAGAAAAAAGTCTTTCCCTTTCATCCCTGTGGAGAGAGAGAGGCCTGATGACAGTGTGGTCTCCAAGGCATTGCCTGGGGGTTGGACAGTCTGACTGGCACACAGGAGCATTGGTGAATGCTGTGTGTGTGTGTGTGTGTATGTGTGTGTGTGTATGTGCGTGTGTGTATGTGTGTGTGTGTGCGTGTCAGTGTGTGTGTGCGCGTGCGTGTGCTTGTGTGTGTTTGTTTGCATGTGTGTGTGTGTGTGTACGTGTGTGTGTGTGTGCACGTGTGTGTCTGTGTGTGTGTGCGTGTGTGTGTGTGTGTGTGTGTGTGTGTGTGTGTGTGTGCGTGCGTGTGCGTGTGTTTGTGTGCATGTGTGTAAGTGTGTGTGTGTGTGTGTGTGCGCGTGTGTGTGTCTGTGTGTGTGTGTGTGTGCGCCTGCTTGCTTATATGCTTGTGTGTGCTCGTTTGTCAGAGAGGCAAAGGAATGTGTTAATCACAGGTGTGTCTCAGCTCATTAGTGCCTGGTTGTGATTCTCTCGCACACGCAGGCACAAGTGCACACTCACACATATATATAAACATCCACGAGGCTGTGCACGTTGAATTGAACGTATAGCTTGACTCCGTAGCGCCGGCTGTTTCCTTCTTTAATGATTCCACAGGCGTTTCCTGGCTCTCGGGAGGCCGAGGTCGCGGAGCAGGTACAGAGCAATTAGCATTGTTAGCCGGGCGAAACGGTGAGTGGCAGGTACGGGCTGCGGAGACAGCTGCCCATAATCACTGCGCGGTTTTCCCCAGCACAGAGCGCATTACAGTGCAGCTAGTCATTAGCCGCTAACATTCGCCCGGATGAACAAAAGCAAGAAATGGCCGTTAAGAAGTCAAATAGCCCTTATCGGGGAGGGAAAACGCGGGCAGGCCCTTCGTGAGCACGTTCGGGTTCTCTACTTTCATTACCGTCTGACTGTTTTGACTAACGGTGCTTATTTAACTGATATTTGGCCTGGGTTCAAGTTGTTTTTTTTTTTTTCCCTGTTGTGGAAGGGTGAGTTGCTCTCTGGCTAGCTGCCCATTTTTCTGTTGGTATGTGGTTCGGCAGAAGGATGCCATAGAATTAGTTTTTAAAAATGCACTTACATCATACAGGGGTAAAATTGAACATTGTCTAAAACATCACCGTTTGAAAGTCGAAATGTGGCATGGCAGAGGTGAATGATTTTAATTGCACTCAAAAAAAAAAAGAATCATCGCCCAGCCCTACTGAGGAATAAAGGTAGCACTTTTTGTGAATGGTCCTTAATTAGAGCTATATAACTCCTATATAAGCAGCGCATAAGACCTCTATAAGCACTGCATACATAAGCTTTTATGAATGTTTAAGGAACTGCAGGTAGGCATGTGGTGTTATGTCACCAAGTGACATCACCATGACATGCCATACACCTATTTGCAATTATTCACATAAGCATTTGTGAATGTCTATATAGTAGTTATTAATGTGCTATGTAGTGCTTATGATGGAGTTCTTGTATGAATATCTTGTATGAATGTCCAAAGAAAAGTTGATCTTGTGCCTTTTGCGTCCTAATGTTGGCTATGACTTTTCAGTAATATTACAGTTGAATGAATCCTCTTATAACTGATTAATTTGATACCCTTTCAGTCCATATGACACTTCTGTATCGAATATTCAAAGAGCTGAGGTGAGAGCAGGTTGTGTGAATTTGTGACCCCCCCCCCATCGATCCTTACCAAGATTTAGTGTTCCCACCACGTCTCTGCACTTTCTCTTGTTCCAAGTCCGTTCATTCATTGGAATCCTTTACTCAGGACCGGCCAACAAACAGCCAAAACAAACGACTTATCCGCTGAGCCTAACGAACGGCCAGACGTTGCTTTCACAACCTTTCGAACCCCTGCCCGGAATTAATTTATTTGGCACGCCATTGATCAGTTCACTGGGCTAGTTAACCGTGCTTTATTTCCTGGCGCGCTCTGTGGAACGCTCGGCCTGATATCTCAGACCCGCCATATTGTTTACCGTTAAGCTACACACCGCAGTCCCGTCGAGGCGTTATTATAAATATCCCGTCTCCCTCTCCCTCTCCGTCTCACCCACCCCTCTCTGTTTCCAGAGCCGCCTGCTCTCTGCGATTTCCCCTCCTTTCAGCTCTCTTCTCCTCCGGTGCGTCTGTCTTTCAGTACCTTCGCCCATCAGGGGAAATGGAAGGAGAGGAAGGAGGGATTTCACAGGCGAGGCCCAAAAAGAATTTGCTGCCTTGCACCGCCACGGTCTAATTTTACATAATGTTTCTTTTTTTAGAGTCAATAAAACAAATGTGTGTTTTTATTTTTCACTCTCAGTTCGGTGTGCCCGATGTTGTCCGTAAGACGTGTTCCATCACCGCCGCGTACTCTGCGAACCTCAGATGACCTTACAGCGCAACCAGCGCACGTCACACTGGAGCTGCGTTCGACACCAGGCCGTGGTGGCTCTCTGAGAACCAGTGCCTTGCCAGCACGAGGCATTTGACAGCCCCACTCAATCTAAAATTGAACGTATCACATGCTGAACTTTGCAGTTTACCGTGAGCATGTTGAAAACCTGGGAACTAGTTTCTTTTGGATGAATTTCCCTTAATGAAATGAGAGAGAAAATGCTCCCCGCTACCAGGAATTTGGATTCTTTTGTCCTGAAATATTGACCATCTATTATTAGCATTTTATTTGAAGCTGAGAGAGCACTGATTCATATTTGCACTACCCAGAATGCACTGGGATGCTTGTCTGCCCCCTCTCCCTGGTAGTATGGATCTAGCAGCACACTTCTAAAATGGGGATATTCATGCAGGAACACACTAACCTCATAAGTGTAGATAGGATGGATTCTGTCTTAGTCCGTTGAAGTTTTACATTACATTAATTTAGCATACAATCTTATCCTGAGGTCTTGCAAGAGAGAGTTCTGCTTTATATGAGCAACACTGTCTGATCTGCCCAGCAGCATTCCCAGAATAACAAGTTTATATGCAAGTTTATCACTTAAGCAGCAGTGCAAGTAAATCTACTGTACTACACTATAGTAAGTATTGGTACGGTTCACTGTAGTAATGTTAGATATAAATATTTGATTTTCAATTTATATTGAAGATAGCCTTTGAGATATCTTGAAAGAATAGAGTTTGGTTTGTGAATAAAAACTTTTTTTTCCCAGCTTAAGGCAAAAGTAATAAAACAACGAGCCAGAAATAAAGGAAGAGTGTGTGTAAAAAGTGTACTCTCAAAATGGAATTCAGTTCCCTGTCTGTTATAAACCGATATATCTCTATAAGGAGTGGGTGCTACGGCAAAGTAATATAGCTTCACCCTTCAAGGGAACCAGTCTTTTAAACTGACTGTTCCGGGAGGGGGAAAAAAACACACACAATTTAACATTTTAAAGTAAAGCTTTTGAACTCACAGTGATGGCGGTGTGAAGTACTGCGTTAAGCTGAGCAGTGAACACGGAATTGAATGTCACAGCCTCCCGTGTGTGCCAGGGGAGCAGCGCTCCCGAATCGGCAGCAGAACGCTCCGGAGGGCTTCTGGAGATATTTCGAGAGGCCCGGCCCTCACGAAAGCTGATTATAGAAATAAAAAGAGTTTCGGCTTAAGCGTAGCTCTGCGGCGCGGCGTGACTCACGGTAAAGTTTCTCCCTGAGTGCGTCATGTGCTTCCGCTCGCGACGCGGCTCGCCATCGATCAGAGTTTGCCGTTTTATTATTTCCCTCTGAGCTTTTTTTTTTTTTTTTCCCCCCCGCTCGTGCAGGCTGGCCGGCAGCCGAACCGCTTCGCGCGGGAAACCGGAGCGGGCAAAGGCTCGCTTAACCGCCTCTCCCGCGCGTCCTCCCGCCCGCTAATCTTCCTCCCGCCACGCGCCGAGCCGCATCGCTTCCTCTCCCGCTGAGATCTGTGCCCTCGCCATGACGACGCGGCCCCGCGGCCGCTTTTTGAAGGGCCGCTGGGAGAGGCGGGGGCCCTTTGAGGGGATAATGGGGCCCGATGGGGCAGCGCCGGGCGGACGAGAGGTCCCGCGTCATCGGGAGACCCCGCGTTTCCGCCGTGGCTTACTGTCCCGGCGCGAAGCGGCCCATGCAGGAGGGGGGGGGACGGGAGGGCGACCAGAAATAAAGAAAAAATAACGGCGCTGCTCCCCCCCCCCCCCCCCCCCCCCCCCGAAAACGAAAGCTCCGCTGAAATTAACGGAATCAGCCTGCGCGCGCGGGGTCTGGGATGCTTGTCAGGTCGCGGTCGCTGGCGGTCGCTGGAGTTTTATGGCACCGATCTCTGCTGTTCTGTGCGGCGTCCAGAGAGAGCCGGAGCTGAAGGATAGCCTTGGGGCTCCGGAGGGACCAAATGAAGTGGGGAGAGAAGGGCTCTCTGCGACAGCTCCCCGTCAGCCCTCCCTCCCAAACCCAACCCCCCCTGCTCCGTCCCTTCCCCCCGTCCTCCACAGCCGAATCCCTGGGCCCGCCAGCCGGCTCTCCGTAGCCATTATGCCGATAACCGCGCGGGACACGGGCCCACACCCGCCCAGTGCCACACGGGCCCACACCCGCCCAGTGCCACACGGGCCCACACCCGCCCAGTGCCACACGGGCCCACACCCGCCCGGTGCCACACGGGCCCACACCCGCCCAGTGCCACACGGGCCCACACGGGACCACACCTGCCCAGTGCCACACGGGCCCACACCCGCCCGGTGCCACACGGGCCCACACCCGCCCAGTGCCACACGGGCCCACACCCCAGTGCCACACGGGCCCACACCCGCCCGGTGCCACACGGGCCCACACCCGCCCGGTGCCACACGGGCCCACACCCGCCCAGTGCCACACGGGCCCACACCCGCCCGGTGCCACACAGGCCCACACCCGCCCAGTGCCACACGGGCCCACACCCGCCCGGTGCCACACGGGCCCACACCCGCCCAGTGCCACAGCGCTCCTCCACTCCCTGCGATGGCTGGGTGCGGAGTGTTCATTGGCGCCGTCCTCCTGGGGGGGCCGAGCGGTGACAGGCCGTTAGAGGCGCGCGCTGCCCCCCCCCGCTGGAGTTCAGCCAGAACAGCTTCCCGCTCCGCACAGGTGCGGAATTTGCCGGACTAATGAGACCCCCGGGGAGCCGGGGTAGAGGGAACGAGGCAAATTGAATTCCGCGTGTCTACGGGGAGGGGGGGGGGGCGGAGGAGGGGGGGGTGGGATAGCGTGCGCTGTATCCTAAGGCCTGGGACCATTTCTGGCAGGGGAGGAAACGACTGCGTCGGCCGCCGCTGACGTGCCCCCGATCGGCCGCGAGGGCTTGCGACGGACGGCGGGCGGGCGAGTCGCCCGCGCGGCGGGTGTGTCGGCGGACGTTGTTAGCGCCCGCCGCGCTCGCGTAAATGAAGCCGCGGGTTGGCGAGTGGCACCCGCGGCGGGACGGGAGGCGGTGGCGTCGCTGACGGATCAGGCCCGGCCCGGCCCGCGCGCCGGTGTCACGGTGATGCATGCGGCGAGACCGCCGGACCGCGGTCACGCCGGGCGGAGAAACGAGCCCTTGCCCGCGCCGCGGAGAGCCTGCTGGCCTGGGGGAGGCGGGACAGGCTAGAGCCCAACATGGGGCTTAACTGTAGAGCTGCTCTGGAACTGGGTATCTGAAAGGAAAGAGTGTGTGTGTGTGTGCGCGCGTGTGAGTGTGTGTGTGTGCGCATGCGTGTGTGAGTGTGTGAGTGTGTGCGAGCGTGCGTGCGTGCGTGTGTGCGTGTGCACATTAAAATTTGGACTGGGAAGGGAGCACTGTGTTAAATCACATGAACCAACCGTAATGTGAAAGAGCGATGAGGTACTGAAGCATCATGAGATCAGTTCAGATTGAGGAAGATTATTTTCTTTTCCCGTTTGATGTTGCTTATGCATTACAGCCGATGTTTTTCCTGCGCCTTCTGCTTCCCTCAGCACTGAGCGTTGCCGCATTGCTGAAAGCCTGGTGTGCATTCCCTTTCGCTCTGTAAGGATCGCTAATGAAAATTTTGCCCTTTTCCGTAAAGCGCATCATTGATTTTCGGACATTAGAGGGAATGTTGCCCGATTGCGCATTCCACTGTCACTCACCGCCTTTCTCACGACGCCTCATTTTGTCCGCTAAAATAATTCAGGAAAAAGATGAAAGCACGTGGCGGCTTCATTACGCACAAACCCAAGCAGCATATGCTATTAGCCATTTGGCTCATTGGAAAAAAACCTCCGGTTTTTTTTTTTTTTTGAGTGCAAAAGTTTCAAATGTATTTCATGGGAAAAAAATCTGATTCAATCTCATAACGGGCCGATAAGCCTGGATAATTGCATTTTGCTTCTTTATTACCATCATCAGCGCGATCGTCATTGTTATTATTATCCAGTTATTCCATATTACGAATCCCGGGAAGAGGCCCCGCTAATGCGAAAGAGATGAGGAAATAAATCAGAGCGATGGCGTCCTGGAGGTGGGCTAACCGCAGAAAGAAACAAATGGCCTGTTTTGGAGAATTGTGCTTCCCCTCTTCTCAGGTACTGAAAGAGCACAGGTGTAATGAAAAGGGGAGAGAAAGAGTGAGAGTGAGAGAGAGAGAGAGAGTGGTGTTGTGGGGTGGGAGGGGCGGGGAGGGGAGGGGAGGGGGGCTGAAAATGGGCGAGCTCGTGAGCCCTGAGATGGAGAGCAGGGAAGAGGATGGATGCTTTTAGCTGCGTTTGAAGTTCGGGAGACCAAAGGCCCGCTCACGTCACTCAGCTCATTACGCCTCCGTCCCCGATACGGCCCGCAGCCTGCGCTCGGAGAGAAGCCCTCTTGTTCTGCGGCCAAAAAAAAGCGGCATTGATTTCGCTGGGTTGAGGTTTCGCGTAAGAGCCCGAATGGATGACATGTCATGAGACGTGTGCGTACACACTGCATGTTTTCGATTTTTATTTGTTACGTTTTATTTTTTGATGCCAGCATCGTCAGACACTGTTGGTCTTGTTATGGTCAGTTTCTTAGCCAGGCAGCCCTGTTGACCTGGAGCAGTGGCATGTCACTGTTGTCGTGTGTGCCATTGGCAGCAGAGCACTGCGTAATGCCATTCCGCTGTATGAATGCTCAGTTCAGCCCAACCGCTCCAACTGCCAGCTGGTGCTCGGCTGTGCCTCCGTAAGGTGCGCCTTGATTCGTCGCTTTTCACTGCTGCCTGTTCTCTTAAGACAATCAGCGGGAGGTCCTCGAAAGGTTAACTGGGCCCCATTAGCCGCTAATGGGCTCCCGGCTGACTTTATGCAGGAGCAAAGTGGAAATGGTTAACTTTGATCCTGATTTATGCTGGCAGTGAGAGGAACGCAGACCAGGGCTGCTTTGGTCTCACGTGCAGGGACACACAAACACGCCCGCTTGTGTCATAGCTCATCAATTTTAAGCTATTTTTTATTTTGCCAGTTTGAGTTGTATTCGCCAGTTTCAAGGTTTGACACAGCTGGCAGGTGGAACTGCAGCCTCCATCTGTTTGTTCCCGAACTGAAAGCAGACCTCTTCCTCATTTTTAGTTTGTGATATATTTGAGCTTATTTTTGGCAACAGAAATAAGTGAGTTCTGATTCCTCAAAAGTTCAGGACAAATGGATGAATCAGAGGCCACCCTTTTGTCAGCCGCCGATGTAGAATCTGAACAGCAAACAAAAATGTCGGTCGGTTGCTTCTGTCTTTCACAAGTACTAACCCGAGGGATTGCCGAGTGAACTTTCAGTTCACAAGAAGTCGCATCAAATGCAGCCGATTCAAGCTTTTCAAGTGAGCAAACAAATTCCTTTGAAATTTAGAGACGCGGCACCTTAATAACGTTGATTAGAAGTTGTTTATGTTTGGTGAAGTGCCTTGACGTCTGTGATTTTGTTGTTCTGAAAAGGGGATGAAAGGAGAGGGAACAAGACGTCAGATTAAAGAAAACGTTCATATTTCAGATTGGGCACTTGAGCGCCACTTCCTTCTCGTTAAACGGTCCCCTGTATATATACGTTTCGGAGCCGAACCGTAGGGGTTTACCGTTGCCTTGCTCTGCAATTACCTCCTTTCTGCGCGGGCATCTGGCGGCTTATCTGGCGTAAAGTGTTTTCATATTTACTGCAGCTGCCATCCTCGGGAGAGAGACCACCATGTCGCCCCCCCCTTCTCGACGAAAGACGGAGAAGCGAGATCACGGGAGGGGGCTGTCAGCCACATCCGTCCCTCCCGCCTGGCGCTTTGGAGCGGCGGCCCTGACAGGGCGGTTAATCAGAACAGAGACGAAGGACGGAGCGGTGAGGAAGGAGGGATAGAGGGGGAGGGAGAGATAACGCAAGCTCGGTTACGTCCGCTGCGTGTTGTCTGAAGCGCTGGGGTATGTTCGGCTGCGTTTCGAGATTTTTTCCACGCTCCACGCCTTTCCCCGACTCCTGCTAGCCTGGGGGTCTCCGGACAGCGCTGGATAGTATCAGAAAACGCCGAAGCGGTTTGTTTATCTCGTTCCGTTTATCGGAGTGCCGGGACGCGCCGTATTTCAGATCGCTCCTAAGTGAGGGGACTGGCTGGTGTCACGGTGGTATGAGTATGAATATGAATATTGCATGGCGGCCCGCGACCGACGGCCCGGGAATGATGTGTACTGTACTCCGGATTGAAGAATAATGGCCGGTCTCACGGGCACGTAGATCTCGCTAATTCTTGAATTAATCATTTAAGGCGGTTTCAGTTTTTTTAATGTGGCGCCCTCAACGTCTGAACTAATGTCTTGTTTTGATTGAGGGGCCTAATAGCTCTGTAATGGAAGGGCAGCTTCGCGACGGTGTTCTGGGGGCAGCACATTCGACGCAGATGCTGACATTTAGTGATTGATTTAAGTTACAGAAAGTTCCTTTAGCTTCCTGGCACCATGAATAAAGACTAGAAGAGTTTGTTCTGCTGACCTTATTCTGAAAGACCTGCAGTATAAGTACCTAGTAAAAACTTGGCTGTCATCTTACTATGTTTATAAATTACTTTCAGTGACCTTTTTTAACCTGAAAGTTTCAGCAGCGCGAGGGCAGTGTCTTTGTGCACGTTGGCTGTAATCAGGTCCTCTGGTGACTTGGAATACCCCACCCTACCCTCCAGTTTGCCTGACTTCAAAAAAAGCAAGGTTGAACTTGGTGAAAAACCCATGAAAGTTGGCTGTAGTTGGCCAAAAAACTTGACGTACTCCCCCCTTACCCTCCTCCATACCTGATAAGACTAATTTTCCAAAGTGGAATCCTCATTCTCTAGCCACTGAAAATCTTTCAGTATGACTGGTAATTACTTTTGACTTGCATTGTGCAGATTATTGCTGACCCCCCCCCCCCCCCCCCACCTTGTGGTACTCTGCAATGACACAGCCGCATCTAAAGGTTTTTCATGTAATTCATTTTCCTACACATGTGCAATAGCGGCTGTAGGAAGGCTAATTTTTTTGCTTCAGGAGATCCCAAAAATGCAAGCTAGGCAACAACGGCTTCATTTGAGCGCTGCTGTTTCCAGCGACCCAAAGGCGGAGTGAGTTAAAAACTGAGAGAAGAGTGAAAAAATGCTGATTCTTCTGAGAGTACGTGCAGTTTTGCCTACAGTGCAGTTTTAATTGTAGTATTAAACAGGCTAATTGTCCCGGGCTGGGACTGCTCGGTGGCCCATTCGGGTAAGGCGCTACACTGTGGTGCGCGCGTCAAATCTGGACCTTTCCAGTGCTCCTCAGGGCCATGAGCAATTGGCGATTGGGTCACCCTAGGTGGGCTATGGGAGGGTTCCTTCAGTTACGGGTCCACGTTTCATCACTCTTTAGCGACCCCTGGTGGTCAGTTGTGCATCCGTGAACTGCCAGTCAAAGCCACATATGAACGCTCTTCCTCTAGTTTCTTAGCTGTGGGCTGAAGTCTGAAAAGAAGCCGACTGACGAGGAGAACCAAAGATGTCTTCACTCTCCCAAATTGGCAGTGGGGTACACTCATGAACGCGGCTGTGGTTGCAGATAGATGGATATTAAATTAGGGTGCGAATGTGATATGCACAGCTGCACGTTGGGTGCCAATCTACTTTAAAAAATATGTTTAAAAAGTTAATAGAACACTAGAAATCAATTGTATTATCTGCCCAACATATTTTTTTTGGTATGATGAATTATTAAATTTTACGCCTTATTAATAGTAGCTGCACAGAAAAATGTCCAGAGTTAATTCAACTCTTAACAGTAGGTTTGAGTCTGATAGGGACCACACAGACTCTGTGAGAGTTGATTTAACACTGAACATTTTTCTGTGTAAGTATAATCCTCAGCCTTTTTAGAGCACGCGGCCGATTGGCCTTCGCCATGTACACTTTCACACAACAGCAGCAAATATGTTATCTGTCCAGTTAATGGCGCAGAAGTTGTTTTCATATTCCAGTCACCCCCCCCCATCCCCCATCGCCCCCCCCCCCCCACTCAGCTGACGTAATCCGCCGCCCCCCCCCCCCCCCCTCCGTGCCGTGGGGCTCCCGCGCGCTTGGCACCGCCGACACGCGCCATTATTCCGCCGTCCGTCAAAAAAGCCACTCGCCCTGCCGCTCCGGTGACAGCCCATAATTCCGCCGGAGATTAGCTCGGCGGTGACTCAGGCGCCCTTCCTCGGCAACGGTTGCCGCGGCGGCGGCGCCTCCTTCGCTGAGGTAAACGCTTGAGCACCGGCCGTGAGTCAGCTGAGCTCGGCCACCTGGACTTTTAAAAAAAAAAAAAACACTTTTGATCCCCATGTAAAAAAAAAAATCTCCTAAATTTAAATAAACCATATGGTGCATGTTGAAAAAATGGAGGAAAACATTTCTTGGGCGATTATTAGCGGTCATGCAGGCATGAGTTATATGGGGGCTTTCACAGCTGAAAAGGCATATCGAAAGAACATTTGCAGTTGTAAAACTTTATTGAAGTGGTTTGCTCAGTATTTATCGGTTTGTCTGTAGGGCTGGACGCGAGTCCCTGAGCTCTCGAGCGCTCAAAATAGAACAAACGGCTTTAAAAAAATTTAAAAAAACGCCTCTGTTGCCGGACGCATCGCGGCAAATAAGCAGATAAATCTCCAGAAATTAACAGTTTTATTTACTGTGGCTGTTCACTCGTACAGTCTGTTACTGTGTCTTGCCAGGACGGACAATGCTGCCCTTTCATGAGAAGGAACATTTCTAGCCCTCCTTTCATGGATGAAAGTCTGCGCCGGGGTAAGACTGAGAATTCGTCTTAGAGGTTTTTTTCTTGCCCGAGGTGTCCGTCGATACGTCTAAACGCCCCCATGTGACGGTCAGATCCAACAGGCGAAGTAGGCCAGGAGGTTCAGCGTGCGTGCTTCGTTAAGGTGCGCTTAGCACGCTGTTTAGCAAGCCCGTCGGAAAATGAGGGTCAGAACGAACGCAAAGCAGGGGGCGTGAACACGTGTACAAAGCGCACGGAGGTGGGCGTGGTCATCTTATCGCCACCAGTGGGTTTTAGCGTATCGTGGATCTTCCAGAAGCTGTGTCATAATGTCCCCTGGGAACAGGGCATCGGTCACTGGCTGTGTTACCCTGACAAACATCTTGGATTGTCCACGGGGGGGGGGGGCTCGCTGAGTGAAAAGGCCTTGGCGTTTTGGGCCGTGGGGGAAACATGTCACGTCGGCATGAGGCTTGATATCATCAGGCGCAGATGTCAGGGCGTTCAGCTCGCATTTTTCCCACGGCGCGCAGGACTGCCTGCCACCGCGGGCTGCGCGTGGCAAATTGTGCTCACTCACTCACTCACTCATGGACGACCTTCGAGGGACGTTTTGTGGGACGCCTGCGCAGGTGGTGCCAGCTGAAATGTGTCCGAGGAAGTGAGTTGCACCGTGGGTCTGGACGGTTCCGTGCTCGTTGCTAATGAAGCTGCTTCCTATGTAACCGCAGTGAAGTCATGTACTGTGTGTGCGTTTGTGTGTGTGTGTGTGCGTGTGTCTGCACACGTGCATGCCTGTGTGTTTGTATGCCCGCGCATTTGCGCGTCTGTATCGCGGGGCTCTTGCCGTGGTCAAATCCGAAGTAAAAAATTCCCCCTTCGCCGAAAACGAAAGGCAACTTTAATGAGTCGTAATGCCCCGTATGCACACTGCGCCCGTAATGAAGAATTAATGCCGAGCAGATGAGATTAAGAGCTTTGCGAGAATACCGCGTTAATCATGCTAACCGCTGCTGCTGATTGGCTGTTCGCCGGGTTCCCTGGGCGAACGTTCGCATCGCGGTAGCTTTCCTTCGCCGCGTCTCTCCTCGTTCCACCTGCCTGCGCTCGCCCTTCTATTGCTCACTTGGCTGTTTTTCAAAGGGGAGAATGAAGCTTATTGTATATTTAGCCTGTTTAGTGATCGGCTCCCGTCTTTATTGTAACTTCAGCAATATTCAGAATATGCTGATGAAAGAGTTTTTTTTTTTTTTTTTTGGGTCTTCTCCCCTTAAAGGGAGAGTTCACTTGATTTGAAGTTTTAGTGCCTGTTTTTGATTGGCCTGGATGGTTTGAGTGCCACGTCAAGGATATTTGAGATACTTACTGAGGGTTCTTATGACCTGAAGTAGCTGTTATAGGGGCATCCTGGGATTTTCTCGTGGTTTAAAGCAGATAAATAAAAATAGAGCACACTACAAGTAACTCACGAGCAGCTTGTACAAGGACATGGCACTTCCACAGCCTTTCGAAAATAAAACATTGCGTTTATTCTCAATTATAAACCTAAATATCAATTTTTATATTGTGCTGGTGCTTCTTTCTTTGTGTAAAGTGGTCTCATTTGCTTGTACCATAGGAAATGGTTTCAACTGAAAATAAGTTTAAGCTTAATTTTTTTCTTTACCTAGTCAGATTATAAACAAACATCAACTGCTGATGGCATAACATGAGTTAAATGAGTTGTGTTTTATTCTTTAAACCCCAAACCTGCAAATTCCAATGCACCAGCTATTGTGAAGCCAGCAGGTTATTAAAAATGTCTGTAAGTATCTAAAATACCCTTCATTGCATACAAAAAACTGTGTGAACAAATATAAAAGCATAATTAAACTGAAATAATATGAAGAAACTCCAAAAAGTGAACCACCCCTTTTATGCCTTTTCAGTCCGTGTTATTTCTGAAAGTGCAACAGAACAAAGGGTTTGACAGAAGAGAACAGAAGTAGGGGCTCCAATAAAGAGGAGGAAAAGAAGTGTAGAGGTGCAGTAGCCTTATGGCTGATGAGGAGGGAAAAGAACGAATGGCCAAAAAGAGCAAAGGCAAGACACCTTTCCACTTTCGTTTCTAACTTTTTTTCCCCAGAAAAACTTTAGTCTTTGCATTCTTGAAAAGCCTCGAAGGTTTGTTCCCAAGGCTGAGAGGAAGGAGGCTTGGGAGATAACTTGAGGTGAACCGGGGAAGAGATTGAAGGTGAGGAGGAGGAAAGAATGAGGATAAACAAAAAGAGAGGGAAAGAGAGAGAGAGAGATGAGCAGGTCTCTGAGGATATGAACTGAAGAGGAGGAGGAGGAGGAGGAGGGAGAGACAAGTGCTTCAGATGCGGGAGATGAGCAAAATAGCTGTTAGCGGTCTGGTGTGAAGTGTTAACATCGAGTGTTTACCAGTTGAGTAGAAACATTTTTTTTATCCAGTAAAGTTATTCATCATTGTTTTTTATGCCATAAAAAAGTTCTCACTGGAATTGTTTTCACACAAATACCTACAGGTTTTCATTCCTTTTACGTAAGGCCCATTTATACAGCTGGATATTTACTGAAACGACTTGGGTGAAATACCTTACTCAGGCATACCATGAGGCATACCATGACGTCCCCGCCTGTGAATTGAGACTACAGCCTTGCAGTTGCAAGCCCAGTTCACTGTGTCTATTTATACAGGAATCTGAAAGTGCTGCAAAGTCACCTTTAATGCGTTATCACCTGCCATTTTGGATCTGGTGCTGAGGATAAGCGGAAGATAGGAAGGCATTGCTGATCTGCATGTGGAAACAGAGCTTTTGTCTTACGTGGCCCGTTCTTCCTGGGGACGGACATTAGTACTGCTGAACTAATCATTGATTTGACTTTAACTAATCCAAGATACTGGCTGAAATACTGGCTGAATACTGGAATAATGGATGAAACCCCTAGTTCTTCACCATCGCCACTGGCATACAGTATTTGTGCTTACACGTCTTCCTGCAAGCAAGTTTTCTCTTTGTTTACGGGTCCAACCGTAGTATTTATTTGTTTACAACAATCTTTTAGCCACACCGTGAACCAGTAGGAATTCTGCTTTGAGTGAAGTCAGTAAGTTTTTAGGCCTTATGTCTTCGCCATTTAGCCGCAATACATCTGAAATATATCGCTTTACAGTCGCCTGAAAATAAGCACCAACTCATTCAAACGAATACCTGCGATTAACAGAGTGTACTGTAGCACAGATTGTTGCCTATTTTCCCAAAAATGCCTCGGAGTAGATTGCAGGATATCAGCGAATCGCTTGTGTAAATGTACACGGCGTGATTCTGACTTTGTCTCAGGAAGATTAGACGTTGCCGGTTGTTTGGGGGAATTGTCCTGTGTACAGAAATAGCCGGGCTCTCATCTGGAATCGATCACGCCAGCGCTTGCTTGCATCGCACTTTCTTTCTCCTTCTCCCGACTTTCTGTGTGTCTTAACTTCCCCAGCCCCCCCCCCCCCCCCCGTCCACTCTCTCTCCTGCTCTCCTCCTTTTTTTATTTTCACTTTAACCATCTTCTTTTTTGTGTGTGTCTTTTTTGCGGCGTTTTCGCGCTCTTAGCGAGCTGGATGCTTAGCGAGGCTCTTCAGCTTTGATGGCGGCCGCTCCGCCGGGGCGCTAACGACCTTCTCTCGCCTCCTCGCCGCTGAAGACTTAATCTCTTAAATCATTAGGCGGCTCAGCTGCACGCTACATCGGCGATCATGAGACCGCGATAAATAATCTTTCAGCTCTCTCTCTTTTTTTTTTTCCAGGAAGGCGGCAAGACTCCGCGCTTGCCATCTCCCCCGCCGGCTCCATTTTGTGTTCATGTGTTGCGGCACCTCGGGGGAGTCTTGTTGTTCGTTGTTTGTCGGTTCCCCCCCGCCCCGCTGCAGCACTTACCTCCCCGATGGACAGAACCAGGAAAGCCTGACCCCTCGCCAGGGCTGTTGCTCTTGCTGTAGCCCAAGATTGTTTTTTTTTTTAAACGTGTCAAAACGGACTGACTGGAACTAGGCTAGGTCCAGCGAAAACAAAGGCTGTTTAGTGCGTGGACTTTTATAAGTGCAAAGGAGATACATGTGCTCTCGAATGATACGCATGGACTGGGCCGAGCCATAGCACAGTGACAGATCTGATGTGAACCCTGGCTAAAGCAACTGATTAGTTTCGCTGCGCCGAGAGTTTGCCTACTGGTCTCCCTTAGTGATGGGTGGGAGAGGGAGTTTTCGTAATGGGTGAACTTATGAATCACTGACACGTTTGAACCGAAAAGAAACACAGCAGAACACAATGATTGGTCCAAGTTAGCGTGTGGAAACTCCCATTTTGTGTTTCTTGAAGCCTCACCCTCCCACCTCTGGCTTTTTTTTAAAATTTTTTTTTTTAAAGCATGCATTGACTTTTCCCAGAAAGCATAATCTTACATGAGGTTGATTTATATCACTTTTAATTTTCAGCATCTGGTAAGGAGGACATTTTACTACCCAAACTACCGATAATCCAATTTTCCTTTGACTTCAGGCATAGTCTGGAATGTTCTGGAACAATATTGCAGTGTCAGTTTCTAGAACTAGTTTACCATTTTGACTCGTAGGCAAGGAAATCTAACTTAATTCCAAGTCATTTTTTAATCATCTTGTTAGACTTGTTAGACAGTTTTCCTTGATTAAATTTTTTGTGTTGTGAAACATGGGATTACACTTAATCAGGTCCACTAACATCTTGTTTGGCCAAGTGGTGTTTTTCATTCTCAAAACAAATGCTTGAAGCTTTGTGAGTAGTAAATGTAATTATAGCACGGCAGTCTTCATCTGTTGACTTCCGGCTGAAATTGGAATTGTACCTTGCCAATATGTCCCATGTGAAAAAACAGTAGGCTGTCGTATTCTTGAAGTTTACTATGCTACACTACACCTTGAAAACTTGAAGCATAATTAAAGTTTAACTGTATTAAAAGTTTGCTGAAGTATATGTAGGCTATATTTATTTCACATCTGATGCGTCATTGGTCCCGCACATGCCCGTCATACAGCCAATTGGGTCACAGACGCTTGAAGAATGTTCTAGAATGGTGACACAGACAGTCAGTTGTGCTCAGCAACTTTTTTTTGGATGGCAGACATGCTGCAGGAACTAAAACTGAAAAACAGTGTTACTTAATGAAATTATGGAAAAACTGTTTTAAGACTATCGAAATCGAAACAGAACGTCGGCGTACAGGAGAAATAACTAATCAACAGGATCCAGTAGCTGAAGGACATTTGAAAGCATCTTGTATATTAGAAAAATGCTGTGGTTCTGTTTAACTTTGATACTCTTGAGAGATTCACTGTCAAACCTCTCCTCCGTTTGTCCTTTGTTGGCCTCCGGAAGGCTGCTCATGTTTGGGCGTCTGTGTCCTCTAACGAGCGGTGTATTGCTCTTCCTCCGTCCGGTGAACTGAAGTTCTGTTGTAATGTCTGAGCGCGAGCGGACGTGCTTATCGGGCCTGCCGAAATGAGAATTTTACTGTTCTCCTTATCTGCGAGCCGGCTTTCTCAGGTCAGCGTGATCCCATTCCGTGCGCCGGCGGTCCTGCGAGCTCTTCTCTCCGCGCTCTCTCTCAGGAAAGTCTTGACGAGGCAGACGCCGTTTGCCGCGGACGGACCTTCATCCCCCTCTGATACCCACTATCTGTAAGCGCACCTTGGCTGTGAGCTGCGGCCGCTATCTGAATAAGGCGGAGTACTGAAGGAGGGGGAGGGCGCCGGGATTGTGCGTACAGATAGTGTCGTCCGCGGAAAACGCACCGGGAGCCACAAGCTATGGCTTTCTCCTCCTCCAAGCCTGGCTTTTGTTCCCGTGCTACTGAACCCCCTTCTGCTCCGAAATTCCCTCAAAAGGCCGTGCGTTCCCAGGCTAAGGAGACGCCGGAGGGGCCTGCCCCTGACCTGAAGCGGCTCTCCAGAGCTGAGGAGACTTGCACAGGGCTGTGAATCAGCGCTTCCCTGCAGATTCTGCGCGTATCAGAGCTCTGCATTGGAATGTAAAACACGCAGATAGTCACACGTCGTCCCCCACGTCTGCATTTGTTTGTTTTACCCAACTTTTCTTGCTATTTGTACAGCCCAGTCGTATCCGTGCCCCAGGTTTGTACTCGCTGGCCCGTCTCGTCTCTGCAGCGCCCTCTGTTGGGCGAGTTTGGATAAGCGCACGCTCTCTTCCGCAGCCGCCGCTGGCTGAGCTGCACAGTCGTTGCTTCGCAGAGGGGTCTGCGCAGGTGCATGACGCTGCTGGGGGGATTGGCTCTCGCGCAGTGAGGCCGCCCCTTCCTGGGCGGGGCTTCGACCTGTTGCTGCGTCAGTCTGAGAGGCTGCTGCTGACACCCGCCAAAATTCAGTAACTGACCGTGTGCACCCCTGTGCTGAAACGAATGGGCCGTGGCTGCCAGGGCAGGACTATGTCTATTCTGGCAGGAGTATGTCTGTCCCAGCGGGTGTATGTCTGTCCTAGCGGGAGTATGTCTGTGCCTGGTGTGTGTATGTCTGTCCTGGCAAGAGTATTTCCCTCCTGGTGGGAGTATTTCCCTCCTGGCGGAGGAGTTTCTGTTGCTGTGATGATGGCACTGCTGCTCTCCCCTCAGCACTGTGTGGATGACCCTCAGGTCCTCGGTGCTCTGTGGCCTGTGTGCCCTGTGCACTTGTGCCTGTGTAAGACGAGCTTGCTGCGCCTTGTGCACAGTTAATTCAGGCTGGCAGTTAATGGCGTGGGCGAAAACCAAATTACCTGGAAAATGATGAACTGCAGTCTCGGGAAGAATCATTGAATCTCATCAGACTGTCTTCCTGTTGCATAAGGCTTCTTTATAAGAAAAAAGAAATCATGCTCATACTCACACACACACACACACAAACAGATACACAATAACTCTCACTCAACGTACACATACACACAGTGCAATTTTGCCAGCAACATGCGAATTACCCGTACCCATAGTAAAGGTCGTACTCAAGCATTATTATAAAAATACATCCGGGGGGGGGGGGGGGGGGGGGGGGCTAAACGGGTTAACATAAATGAAGTGGTTGCTTGTCTTTGTTCATGAAAAATGGATGTATGGAACAGGGGAAATTGAAAACATAACCACTAATTGTTTGTATCAGAATTATATGAAAGATGTGGATGCAGATATAGAGGGGTATTCATTAGCACTGATTGGTTGAGGGCGATCTGGAAACGGTTCCCCGGTCTGTGAAGCTCTCTTCTTTGGGATTTGCGATTGCACAGAATCCAAAAGGAAACGCACATCGCTAATAATACCCGCTGCTCCCGTTACACAAGAAGCTAGGGGTTCAGCCACTCCACGCATCCAGTCGGAAACATTCGCGAAACATGAAAAGGTGAGACAACAAGGGTGGGTGTTCGGCTGCATTGCATAACTGCTTGGGTCACTTCAGAGCTTCTCTGGGGAAAAGTACCTTGCGAAAGCTATTTTTATTACCGGTAGGCCTGTTCAAAGTGTATCTGTAGCCGTGGATGTTTCACACTTCAGTATGGACATACTTTCTGAGTAAGAGGGTTATGAAAGAATGGTTTGAATGAAGCATCCTTTGCAAGATTGGATGCTCTATAGCATCCTTACCCAGGTGTTTTTGAGTGTTGCCTGACCAAGCAACGGAATTGCAAATTGCAGACTGCTCCACCCATTTCAGTATGATAAAACTCACTTGCAATTAGTGCAAATGCTACATTACACTTACCGCATTTCCACAGATGTACACCACGCCCCCCTTCCCCGATCTTTGTTCTGCCGTTAATGTAAAGTTACACTGTGATTAGTCTGGATTGCTTGTAATTTCAAACAGTAAGCATTTATGCCGTATTTGCCCATTTAAAAAGGCGCCTCTGGGATGTGCTGATAACTGTGCTGTAGGGTGTTTGAATCCGGGGTACGCCTTATCTTTTCTTAACATACGCTGTAAAAATTGAGCCGAGATGATTATTCGGTAAACTGTAAGGCGAACTTCGCTGTACGTTGATGGGATTTTTTTTTTTTTTTTTCCAATATTTGTTGTCGGTTAGTACCGTGACACACCCTATGACGCTTAAGTAGTTCAGACCGAGTTTAGCTGTGGTGAGCGGTCATGTGAGGTGACGGCAGTATTGGGGGTAGCGTCACCAGTGTATAGGAAGCGCGCCCTAGTCAGCTGGGGTTCCCCCCTCCCCCAACCCCGTGGCTTTTTGGGCCTCCTCCTCTGGTTGATATGGTGAGGGAACCTGGCTTTGGAACCATAGGTTGAAGGTTTGATTCCCAGGTGGGAGCACTGCTATTGTACTGTACAGTGTTGTACCCTTAAGGTAAGCACTCGGCTTAAATCGTTGCTAGTAATTAGTAGAATCAGGCGTGCCAAATTATGGTTGAAATGAAAACCTACAGGATGGTGGATCTCCAGGAACAGGATTGGTTACCACTGATATAATGAATCGATATTGCCTATATGTATAGCCTATAGCTGTAGGCTATATATGCATGTCCTGTATGTGAGAAAGCAAGCAATGTAATCTGCTCTAAGCACCCTTTAAGTGTCTTAGAAAATTCTTGTAAAAATTAAGGTTGGAAATTTTCTAATCAACACACAATTTGCCTTTAATAAAAGAACGGAGATTTTGTCACACTTATGTTTTCGTATAGGCCAAGGCCAAGGGATTATTTTCATACCTGACATTTAGGGGGGGAAAAGACCTTTCTGGTGTGCTCATTTAGAAGAAAATGTCCATAAATGAGAAGTTAACGGAGTTGCAAGCATTTCCAAGCCTGTTTTTACAGTTGATTTTTTTTCCTGTTTCTTTTTTTTTTTTTTTAAACTGCATTTAAAATCCAAGCACTCAAGGGAAGTGGCAGTAATTTTACAAAGTCTGAAATGTCCCTTTGTGCTCGGCCCTCGCTGATACCACTCAAATTAATAAGAGCGAAACGCTTTCATGAAAACCCGCTATGGAAAAAAAAAAATACATTTGAGTCAGGGTGAACCTTATTTGTGCAACTCAGCAGGTCTGGAGTATGAAAAATTGAAATGGAATAACAGCGGTGGTGCTTCTTCTTGGGGCCGCCTTTTGCTCCAGAAACCATGAATCGGCAGAAGTAATGATCGCACTGCCTGACCGCTTTCAAGAAGCGACCAATTCCATTATCTGCGTGACAGTGTAAACAGGGTCGTCTGGAAGTATGGCTCATTTACTGCCAAATTAAGAGGAAATAACTTCAGTATTAACATAAAATGTCTCTTCATAAATAAAATGCTGTACTTTATATTGCTTTGTGTAGCTGAACACGTGTAGCATTAACCGAATCAACAGTCGCAACAGCAGCAACAGTACCGGTGTATGTGAGGGCTGCTGATGGTTATTTATCACTAATTAACTAAATTGAGCTCCGGTCTGTTTCACACTGACCTTTCGTGCTTTCATTCTGTCAAAAAAAAAAAAATAGCTCCAGTTTTTTTTTTAAATGTAAAATGCTCTATATAAAATGTAATTGCATGATGTTGGTTAATGTCGTGACGTTTTATATTGTCTGACAGCTCGCAAAGGTATATGGTGATGCAGCGTTGTAGAAATTAGCCTACAGGTGTTTAGCTGAAGGAATTTTGTTTTGTATCAACCAGGACTGAAGGTTCAGTCGGGATGTAATGATATCACTTGAAACAACTATCCGATCCAATCAGTACAACGTGCAAAATGACTCCGTATGGCTATGAATCAGAGAAAAAAAAAAAGCTTATTTAAATATTCATAATCTTATGGCCGTTTGCTCTCTAGCAACACTGGTTCCAACTGGTTCAGTCGCTTGATTCCCATCTCACTAGTCCACATGTTCGCTAGGCTCGTCATTTTTTCGTACGGACTACCAGAAGTAACACCTTGCCGGAAACTCCTCCTGATGAAGGAGGATGTTAAAAACGCTGACAAGGAAACAAATTCCGGGAAAATTTAAGTAAACTGCAATCCGGCTGTAATACAGTTTATCACATTTCTCTGACAGAGAATTATGACGTTAATGATTGCATGTGTGCGCTCGTGACACGTTTGTGCACGGTTCAGCAGAACTATTCCTGCGCCACAAGCGAACTCACAAACGATTTATCAAAGCTCTGTTGTAGATACATTAGCATTACTTCCTTCTGGGGACGTTTCTTGATGTAGAGGTAGCTGTAGAGGTAGCTGTTGATGTTATTTTCTCCCTGACAGTTTAACAGGAAGATCTGTGGATCAAGCGAGTGTTCTGTCTTCAGTCCCCACTGGTTAGCTTTGCACAGGTCTAAATACCAATGAAGAATTCGCAGTTAGGACCAAGGTAAACATAAACATGGATTCCCTTGTCAGTTGGCCAAACCCTGTTTCTTAAACCAGAGCTTGTTCTCCAGGCGTGTGGTTGTGTCCTGCGCCTCTGATTAGGATATCACAAATGTAATTCGGATTAATTTAAGACCTTGAGAAAGTCACGAAGAGAACAGCTGGTTTTTTTAATTTTATTTTTTATTTCTCCTTCATTTAGCCAACATAAACACATTGAGATTGACATCTCTTTTCGTAAGTGAGCCCTGGCCAAGAAAGCAGCTTTGCAAAAAGTTTCAAATATAAGACATCATACAGAGGCAAAAATAACTGCATGTACATTCTGCAATTACCTGATGCTCTAAATTTATAACATGCACACTGTTGAGTTCAATTCAGTCTTTAAAACAGTCAGTTTCTATAAAAGAGCAAAGTTTTAAATCTTTGCAAAAAAATCCAGGAGGATGGAGATGTACGCTTATAAGAATGCTTCCCAAATTCTTTTCTTGTGTAGCGAATGTGATATAAAATATGGTTTTATGATCAGAGCTCATTGTGACCATTTTGTGATTGAACAAGTGAATTGTTCTAGTAGGTTGACAGTTGACCCGCAATGGCTTGATAAATGAACAAGTAGGCTACCAGTGGAGCTGTCTTATTAAGGACAATGAAGACAGTCCCATCAGTTTGTATTGTACCCAGTAATGCGTTAGGCATGTACTATTAGGTTTGTATTGTCAGGGATTCTGAGTGCTGTACCCAGACAATCTCATTCCCTTAATTGATCCAGCATCCAGTGTTTTTCCTTTATAGCGAAACGAGGGGGGAAACGGTATTTTCCTGCCTAAGGTGTTGCCCTTTCAAGCTGCATTTAGGTGGAAGAGGTTTAATTAGATGAATCATTCAAGCAATCTCGCGGTGTTAAAAGAGGCGTCCGCCTTTATCAGAAGCTTATGCAATTCACGGGTGTCATAATAGCAGCGTGACAATGGGCCTTATTCCTCTTGATGGCTCTCAGATAATGAGACAGAAATACCGTTTATTTTATCAGATTGGACACTTCAGCTAAGCCGCAGTTGGGCGATGCAGATTGCCACGATTTGCTCTATGAATAACGCGGTGAAAGTTTCCCAGCTTGCTGGCTCTTGCGAAAGGCCGAACAAACTTTTCCGTTAAAATCCCAGTGGTAGAAATGGCAGAATAACACGTACGGCACGCTACTTGTTTTTTTTGGGACTGATGTGTATGTGCAGCTATTAGCCGACTTATTTTGGAAGTCTGCGTGACACATGATGATTAGCGCCTGCTCGTTAGCCACCGGGCAGCGTTCCTTGCCGTCAGTTGATCTTCTGTAATTTACGACTTGGAATTGTGTCCGTTTTAGAAGCGCGGAGGAGGCGTGCGGATACGGGGGGTGGGGGGTGGTCACGGGTCACGCAAAGCGCACGTACGCTACGCGGCTTACGCACGCCTCTCAGTTTGACGTGTTCCTCTAGCCGTTGCCCTCTTCAGCCCTGGTGCCGTATAAGCCTCTGGCTGTTTTATTGACACGTTAACAGAGCTCGTTAAGAGCTGAGATGCTTCCATCGGGGATGTGTCCTAGTTTAGCTGTCTTACCAGGGGCTTCCGTTCCCACATTCATTAGATCCCCCCCCCCCCGGGAGGACTCCCCCATCGATCTGCGGCTCCCATGGCAATGACCCGGCTCCGGGGAGACGGGGAAGATTAAAGGAATGACGGAATGATTGGGTAGAGGGGTGTTAACTTTGGATTAGGGATCAGGGGATGATGCTGACATTGTTTTAATGGTGCTGTTGGAGCGCTGCTGGCCGTCTTATGAAAACAGGCTCAACGCTGGCAGCAGCAACTCCCGCCGTCAATCTCCACGGCCCCTGACCATTTAGTTTAGTTTAGTTTATTTGACAAAATTAAAACACATGTATCAAAATACTTGCACGTGAAGAAATTGTCAAGGATAACACAAAAAAATCCTGGACATATTTCCATCGTGGTCCTTGATGTTCCATCAGCCATAGCAAGATAATATCAGGCTTCACAAGAAAAACACGACAGGACCATTCAGTCCTCCCCATTGTCTGTCTGCAAAGATGACCAAACGCAGCGTTTTAGGAGTTTTTTTTTAATGCGACTTGGGGCCAGGGTTATGTGCTCCTGCCCTTTCGTGTTTTCTCTCTTTCCCCTCTCACAGGTGTACATGGGGAAGGCGGACACAGCAATGTGGGTGGAGCTTGCCATTTAAGAGAGGGCAAAGGTGGCAGAGTTCATCTCTCTCTCTCTCTCTCTCTCTCTCTCTCTCTCTCTCTCTCTCTCTCTCTCTCTCTCTCTCTCTCTCTCTCTCTCTCTCTCTCTCTCTCTCCCTCCCTCCCTCCCTCCCTCCCTCTCTCCCTCCCTGCAGACGCGCCCGTGCAAGCTGGTTGGCTTTTCTTATCTGTTCGGCCTTGAGATTTCCCGCTGCTTGGGAGTGCTGCTCAGGATCTGGCCGTATCGCTCCCTTTTTAGCGCCAAATGGAAGAATTATTTAGGAGCACATTTACAAATTGGGCTGCATCATTGCGCTCCGGAATTTTTCAACTGAGGAGCTCATGTGGTTAAAAAAACGGTAAGCCTCGAGCCCCGCTCGTCTGGCCGTTGGGCAAAATGAGACATGGCTGAAAATCTGCCAGGATATTGCGGGAGAGCCATCCGTACCCGGGAGGCTGGACCGGCTGATGCGGGGCTGGCCTGTGGCAGGTCTGGCTCGCTGAAGTGGCTCTCGCCGCGGTAAACAGACGCTTTGTGCTGTTGCTTAGCGTGGGCGAACGGGGGCCGGAAAAGGGTGGCGCGCTATTTTTACCGTCTGCGATTGGATCCCCTCCAACCGCTCAGCCGCCCACTCCCCTGCCCCCGCGGGCCGCCCCGGGGTCTGCGGGCCGGTCCGCGCGCTGACGCGCGATGCGCGGCGGTGCCTGTCCGACGCGGCGCGCTGCGGGCACACGGTCGAGCCCGTCCGCTTCGGCCCGCCCCCCTGCGCTCAAGCGCGCGCGCGTGCGCGTTCTCTCGACTCCGCTAAATGCCGCAGACCAGCATCGAAACGCCCCCACTCTGTCCCTTCTGCTGCGTGTTTGACCTCTGACCCCTTAACGTGCCGCGGTCCAGGCTAAGCGTGTCTCCTGTGCGCACGCCAGCCTTCGATTCGCTTACATGTGCACTCGTAGAGCCTAATTAACTCTGAACGGAGCAGGAAATGTGCTGAAGTAGCTGATAAAGATCGCTGGGGCGAGAAACCCAAGATCACTTACGTTCTGCCTGCTGCGTGTGTACATGCATAGCATACATGTTCACTGGAGTGTGTGCACACACGTACACACGCACGCAACACATGTACGCACGAGCACATGTACAAGCACACTCCGAGACACACTTTCTCATGTGCACACGCACGTGCACATACAAGCAGGCACACCCACACGCATTTGCTTGCACACGCAGACACACACACACACACACACATTCTCAGACAGATACAGACGTGTGGCATGCAATGTATGCACAGAGGTGCCCATTCTAACACTTTCGAGCATACGTGCAACCACACATGCAGTACAAACACAGACGTGTATGCATGCGCACACGCTCAAACACACACACACACACACGGGCGACTAATGCTGTATGCAGCAGCAACTGTTTTGCTCCAGAGTGCTTCTGTCTCTCTGCTTTCCCTAACTGATCTGTATTCATGCTCTCCACTCTTCTCCTCTCCTGCTTGAGCCCCCTCTCTTTCACTCTCACCTCTCTCCTCCACCTGTCTTTCCTGTGCCTTTCTTTCTGTTTTTCATTATTTCATGAAGCCAGTCACTCGTGACCAATTAGCATGTTGGCCCAGGATGAACTCTGGGCTCTTTCTTTATAAAGTGGCGGTGTTCTTGAACCAGGGGAAATGCTTTATGACATTAATCTCCGGATTTCATTAGGATGCGGTGGCGTGACGTGTTTTTTGATGCCGCCGTCTCCCCGTTTCAGAATGGCGTGACACGCCGCCCGTCCAATATTTTGAGCGGTGCAACTTTTTGAGTGAATTCCCGTTGCTGTCACACTCCATAAATAGTTCTTGCTTGTTTTTCTGCAGTGGAAATCCAAATTTGATTCCCCAGAGGCCGAATGCATAATGTAATCGATGTCCTCAAATTTTAGCATCGCGTGCGCAATATCGCGAGTCTGCCACCTGGACGTTCCGGGTCAGAGGAGAGCCGTTTTTTCGGATTTAAATCATATACAGCGTTAATAATGGGCCTGATTTGTCAAACTTGATGAGTGAGAAATAACGTGCTTCATCCGCTGGCACATCAGCCCACCGTGTTTGTCAAAGAAGGAAATGGAGGAAAGGACATTTTCAGGCGTATTTGTACTGCAGCAGACCGATAGTAATCGTATATATAAATAAAGGCATTTACCGTACATAAAATGTGTGTAGAAAAAAATGTTATGGAAAAGGCACGATAAGGAGGAAGTAACTCGGAACTGTGTAGGATTATCGGCCGCTCGCAGATAAAATCGCGCTGTATATGTATTTTAATAGGATTTATTTTAGGTGCCATCTGAGTTAATCAGAAGTGAATTCCTTTAGAAAAATCTGTGGATTTGTACGAACCTTTACTGTTACGGAGTTGTGGATGGATTATGGAGATATATCTAGCTAGTAAGTTATACGCACACGGTTTTCCAAATGCCAACACGTCATGTATGGCTTATCTTGAATCCGGGTAAAGGCAGGTACTGTGTGTCACGGTTTTTGCTAGGGATGCAGAGCGCTGCTGTATGTAGTTTCTGAATTAGTACCGAGTCTCCTTCGGGGTTTTACCCTGCTACCGTTCTCCGTATTTGCACAAAAGCACTTAGCACGTTCTGTCTGCGGGGAGAAGGTCAGATTTGATGTTTTATTTACCGCGATACGAGGCACCTGATCAATCCCACCTTCATTAAAATGGCTAAACCAAACTACAAGATGAAAAGAAAGGAAAAGAAAAGAAAGGCAAATGGTGTGGCGGAGGGGGGGGCGGAGGGGGGGGGGGGGGGGGGGGGGAGCTGGTTCGGTGTTTGGATAACGGACATTGTCCTCACCTGGCTGTGCAGGTGAGACTGGGTCAGATTCAGCTGCTCAGGCAGACCCACGCTTTTCATTGGCCTGCATGTTCCTCCGCTTATGTTACTGATGGCTCAAGTGCTGTCATTCTATAGCTGTAACCATGGAATAATGTCCTGTGTGTTATTCCTACACTATGGGATAATGTGTTGTGTGTCATTCCTGTGCGATGGGATAACGTGTTGTGTGTTATTCCAAAACTATGGGATAATGTGTTGTGTGTTATCTCTCCCTCATTGCTTTTGAATGGTAAATGGGTGAGAAGTGGCAAGCGGGCAGAGAAACGTGGTCGGTGTATAGATGTGCATTAGCCTGGGCAAAACCACCCCCTCAGTCACTTAATTCCCCCCCTCCCCCATTCGCTCACGCTCCCGAGTTCCGCGTACTCCGTTTGCATCACGATGGTACAGGCAACGTATCGTTTGTCAACGCAACAGAGTACTGCGCATTAACCTTCACCAGGGAAATGTCACAAATATTATTCCTCTACACCTTTCTGTTTTATTCACAGTTCACTCTGCATCAAACGCCGTTTAATTTGTATTATGTGGTAAAAATGTTTTGTGGCAAGTGGCAGGAGTAACAAGATATAATATGACTGTAACGGTGTGAAAAGGTGTGCGTGTGCGGGTTTTCTGTTTGTGTGAGTGCATTCGTTTGGCCGTGTGCGGCTGGTGTTCATTAGCGTGTACGTGCAGGTTAACAAGTGCGTGTGTGCAGGTGTGTACGAGTGTGTGAATGTGAGCGTGTGTGCATGTGTGTACGTGCCTCCATGCACACCTGAACATATGTGTGAGCGTGCGTTCCCGTTTATGCATGTGTGCATGGCTGTGTGTGCGTGTGTGTGTGTGTGGGCGAGTGTGTGTGTGTGTGCGTGTGTTTATGTATGTGTGGGCGAGAGTGTGTGTGTTTGTATGTTTGTGTTTGTGTGTGTGGGGGCGAGAGAGTGTGTGTGCGTGTGTTTATGTATGTGTGGGCGAGAGTGTGTGTGTTTGTATGTTTGTGTTTGTGTGTGTGGGGGCGAGAGAGTCTGTGTGTGTGTGTGTGTGTGTGTGTGTGTGTGTATGCACGTATACATCCAGCATTGGGCCAGAGACTTGATTCCTTTCCCGCCTCTCTACCCCCATGGGGATGGGTCTGGCTCGCATAAACAGCTACGCCGAGCATTCGGTGCAGTGCAACAAAGCTCGCTGGAGACACCACTGTAGCACTGAGCACCCCCTTCCCATGATGCAACTGCAGTAACTACACTCACTTGCTGTTTACATCTTCGCATCCACTCTGATTTTTGGGGGTGGAGGGGGTGGTGGTGGTGGAGGGGGTGGTGGGGGGGGGTGTTTTTCCTGTTAAAACAGTTCCTCCTTCCCTGCAAGAGAAAACGAGTGAATAAGAGGGAAAGAGAGACGTGACAGAGGGGGAAGAAGAGAGAACAAATATGGATGAGGAAGAGGGTGGAGAGAGATTTGCTATAATACCACACAGGATAATTGCACGCTCCCTTTTATTCCACAGGCTGCATCATCCACAGACTGCATCTGGTCCTTTTATAATCCCGCAGGCTTTAATTATCCCTGTTCTGTGCACACTCTACTTAAGTGCACAGCACAACAGTCCTGAGCCGTGCAGCTATCGGGCGCTAACTGCACATTAGCATGTATAAGGGAGCAGCCAATCAGCAGGGATTACAAGCGGGAAAATGGGACTGCCTCTTTGTCACACGCGGCCCACCCCCCCCCCCCCTCCCCGGTGAGACGGCTCTACTTGAAGGGACCGGCTCAAATTGTCGTCCCGTCGCCTGCGATGACATTCTGAGGCAATTTGCCGGCTGGAGCGCACCCTCGCGCGGCCATTTTGGGAGGGAGAAGGGGGGGAGATATCGGCATCACGATCCGCTGAAGCCATTACCGAGAGGCGGAGAGCGCGCGGGTCACGCCGTAATTACAGATAAAAGAGACGGAGGGAAACCAAACGAGATAGAAGAGCAATACGAATTAAATAATTCATATTGAATTGTGAGAAATTAGAGGGTGATAAATGATTTGGCACTTCTGCTTTCTCTGGCTAATTTCTGCGACCCCCCCCCTTCCCCCCCCCCCTTCCTGATGTCATTTGGCTAATGTGAGAATTACGAGGTTGGAGGGCAGGTTTGCGAGCGGGTCGATAGACAGTAACCGTAGCTACGGGCTCCGGCTGATTGATGACTCAGAGGAGGAAGATTGTGGCAACAGTCCCCAGGTACTCATTGCAGAATAATGGAGTCTTTTTGGGGATTTTTTTTCCCCTTCCAGATGGGGGGGGGGGGGGGGGGGTTTGAAGCGGATGGGGTTCTTAGGTTTTTTGAGAACCAAGCCAAGGCTGAGACTCAGCTATTTATCTCCCTGTCTTTAATAAGGATGCCGTTTCTGTTCAGATTCACCGGCAGACTTCCCCACTCAGCGCTTTATCGGGCTTTACCCAGGTGTGCTGCCATAAGTTCAGCGACTGCCAGACTTTATTCTGTTTATCGAGCGCGCGACGGCTCATCAGTTTCTTTGTTTTTGTTTTCGCTTTGACAGGAATGTAGTTGAGACCAACTGATGTCACTGTACTCTGCTGCAGTTAAGCTGGGTTGGTTCCACTGTACTGAGCTGAAAATGTGCTTGATGCTCCTTGCAGTACTGTACCTGGATCGCAAGTTCAGTATGTGTGACAGGTGCATTTTAAGATACTGTGTGCGTCTGCATGCATGCCACGTGTGTGCTTGTGTGTGTGTAACGTGTGCATGTGGGCATGCATGTGCACGTGCGTGTGCGTGTGCACGTGCATGTGTATGTGTGTTTGTATGCATGTACGCGTGTGCACACTGGTGTGTGTGCGTGTATGTGTGTTTGTGTGTTTGTGTGCAGTGCATGTGTGTGCATGTGTGTGTGTGTGTCTTTGTGCAGGTGTGTTCATACGTGTGTGAGTTTCAGTACGATCCTCTCTCTCCCTAGCATTGGAGGAATAGGGTGTTTATTTGCTCTTCTGCCCTCCCTCAGACGCTGTCTCTGTGAAACCGCGCCGTCCGGCATGCCGACCAACAGGACCACGGACATGCTGCGCGAGAGGGGTGACCTTGCGCCCGAGACCGCCGCCCCCGCGCCGCCCCGGCGCCCGGCGGTAAGGCCGCCGCGACCCTCCAGCGCCACTCCCCACTGAATTACACCTCTCCCTCTGAACCCCTCTCTCTCTCTGTGTGAGCGCTACTGTGAAATGTATGAAATGGCCTCTGTGGAGTGGCCTTGTCCCCCCCCCCCCTCGGCGTGCGCTGTGAGCTCGCAGCGATCCAGGAGGAACACGCTGCCAATGCCGCCTGCATCGGAGCGTCTGGACGAGACGCTCTGACCTCACTGCGGCGGAACAAGTATCTCAAATTTACGTGTGCGCGTCCGATATGGCCCCCATTCCCCGGTGTCCCGTTTGCAGTACAGACTGGCATGTGTTGACCAAGTCAAGCATGTGTCTGTTTTTAATCTGAGTCTCAGAAAGATAAAAAGTGGTGGCGTTACCGTGGATACTATGAGGCATCCTCCCCTGCGTGAACCAATAGGTCGTTAGTTAAATTTACGGTTAATATACCCCAAAGTACGTCTCATGCAGAACCCCTGTCTGGAGTGACACCTCACAGACTCACCGCTGAGTTTCAGTCACAAACTTTTCTCTCTTTTTCTGTGTTTCCTCACCTGCAGTAATGCGGGGGAGGGTTTAGGCGGATTTTTCGATGCGCTTTTGAAGCCCGGGCCGGGAGCTCTTCCAGGCCGCGCGGCGGTAAGCAGCGCCGGGGGCTCGGCGGGGCTGGAGCGCGCGCCGTCCTGGCGGGGTTTCGGGAGCGGGCCGCCCCGCTCGTTAGCATGCGGGCGCACGCGCGCCAGCTGCACTAATTACCCGCGCTTCCAGTGACACCGAGCGTATGGAAAAATAGCCCGGCGAAAAGAAACAAACGGCAGATGCTAACTGATTACAATCCACAAGTGGAATGGATGGAAGGCGGAACTTCTTTCTTTCTTCTTCTTGGTCATGTTTTCATTATAACTTTTTTAATTACTCGGGCTTTTCTGAGCTCGAGCGGCGCTCAGATTAGCCGGGGAGTGACTTAGAGGTGATGGAGGTGTTTCTTGAATACGTTTCTGAAGCCTTTCTGCTTTTTTTTTTTTGCTTTTTTCTCCCCACGGGCGCGCTCCGCCGCTCTCTTTTCACGGCTGTCTCAGCCTCCGACTTATCGATCAGCCGCTCGGAGCCCCGGTGGAGGTCTGAGCGCCGCCTCTGAGCGCTCGCCTTAATTGACCGCGTGTGGAAGTGCCGTCTTTCAGCGGAGCTAAATGGCCTTAAATGTGTTTATTCAGGGAGAATGGCGTGGAACGGCGGCCCTCAAATGGCGTCGCGCTCTTTCGGTAATTGAGGCTGGAGCGGCAGCCGCTGATGTAAACACGGTTGCTGGCCTTAAAGGAGGCCCACATGAACGCATCGCCGTACGCAGAGAGGACGAGGTTGCCCTAACGCCGGCGCGCTTAACGCTGTCAGCTCAAAGCGTGCAGCGACTCACTATAACGCGGTCTGTGCTTTTATAACTGCGTGCTGAAACCAATAAAAATCAGAACAAGAGCGTGTTCTGTCAGCCGCTCAGCGCGGTTGCTCAGCAGACCGGCGAGCCGCGGCCTTGCTGTCGGTTTCTGCGGGAGAGCCGGCGTGTTGTTGTGGAGTCGGAGGAGGGAGCACGTCTGTTTAGAGCCGCTTCTCAGCGTGTAGGAACACTCCGTGCTCAGCTGCCATCCCTCTCTCTCTCTCTCTCTCCCTCTCTCTCTCCCTCTCTCTCTCTCTCTCTCTCTCTCTCTCTCTCCCTCTCCACAGCTCTCCTGGGCGATCAAGATCAAGAAGAGGCTGAAGCCCGTGACTCCGTTTCTGGGGAAATTTCGGCCCGTGGTGGGGCAGTGCTGCCACCAGTGCACCCCCAAGAGCCTGGTGAGGGAGAGAGGCATCCAGCTTGTGTGGGAGCTGGACAGGGTGGGCGGGGAGGGGGAAAACATCTCGGCGTTTTAAATACTAGAAGAGCATTTTATGGGAATGAGCCTCAGCCATGACTGCTCAAACATCCAGTGCAGTGCTTCAGTGAGGAGGAGGTGGCAGTATAGTGAGGAGGAGGTGGCAGTGTTTTAGTGAGGAGGAGGTGGCAGTATAGTGGGGAGTAGGTGGCAGTGCTTTAGTGGGGAGGAGGTGGCAGTGCATTAGTTTGGAGGAGGTGGCAGTATAGTGGGGAGGAGGTGGCAGTACGTTAGTGAGGAGGAGGTAGCAGTATAGTGGGGAGGAGGTGGCAGTACTTTAGTTTGGAGGAGGTGGCAGTATAGTGGGGAGGAGGTGGCAGTGCTTTAGTTTAGAGGAGGTGGCAGTATAGTGGGGAGGAGGTGGCAGTGCTTTAGTTTGGAGGAGGTGGCAGTATAGTGAGGAGGAGGTGGCAGTGTTTTAGTGAGGAGGAGGTGGCAGTTTAGTGGGGAGGAGGTGGCAGTGCGTTAGCAGGGAGGAGGCTGTCTGGCTTTGGCTCTGATGGATCCAGTCTCTCAGCAGTGCGTCTCTGTGCCTCACAGGGCTGGAAGCTGCTGAAGGCCTCTCCCTCTCTGGGCTTCCAGAACCTTCTGGCTGTCAACGAGACGCACACCAGGTACAGGCACACGAAGAATGCCCAAAATGAAAATTAAAGTCCCCGTAAAGCAGGGGTGCTCAGATCTGGCCCCCGAGGTCAGCAGCACTGCTGGTTTTCATTCTTCCACTCCAATCAGGGCTGATTTAAACCTGGGGCAGCAGGTGAGTTAAATCTCTGGCAAATCAGCGGCATTAATCGGTCAATTAACTATCAGTTAGAAAAGAAAACCAGCCACGCTGCTGGCCTCGACGGGCAGATTTGAGTGTCCCTGCCATGAAGCCTTTTCACTGTAGCCCACCGCTTTCCCCCCTACCCCTCCCACCGCCACCCCCACCCCCACCCCCGTCCTTGCCCCTCCATCCCGCTCTGGTCAGGTACCGGGGGTGGCTGGTCCGGAGAGTGTGCTGCGTGCTGTTCGTTGGGGGGTGCCGGGTGCACCCCAGCCCCGCTTCCGACCGAGCGGGCCGAGTCTGCGCCAGCAGGAGGTGAGGGAGAGAAAGAGAGAGAGAAAGAAAGAGTGGGAGGAGAGGGAGCGAGAGAGAGAGAGAGAGCGAGAGAGAGAGAGAGAATGAGGAGAGGAGAGGTGTAGCGAGAAAATTATTTCGATTACGCTTCTGCCACCGAGGAGCTTTTTTTCCGCAACATTCAATTAATTAGCGGGCCGAGGAAGGCCGTCTCGGCTGAATTGGGTTCTGTGCGCGGGCGAGGGACGGGGAAATTTGCGGGAATGCAGATGGAGCGCTCCCCTCTCGCTCGGCCTCCGTCTCCCTCCCTCTCTTCTTCCCCCGTCCATGTGTTTCTATTTCTGCTTTCCTCCCCCCCAGCCCCCCCGCCACCCATTCCATGCCTCGCCCCCTCCGGCCTTATACTTTTAGCGCAATGTGGGCCTAACCTTTGAATAACCTGTTTGTTGTGCACTACAGTAAGAGTGTTATGCCAGGGAGGGAGGACAGGCCTGTTTTTGTTAGCGTTTGTGTACGTCCCTTGTTAGCTCACAATGGCGCCTTTGTTCTCTGAAGTGTTTTTTATTTTCGTCCTGTGACTGTTATTTTTCCCGTGCGGCAGGGTGCAGAACGCGCTAACCCTTTCGGACGGCGTGTCTGAACAGAACGGCCCGCAGCGCCTCAGGCTGACCACCAGGGGGCGGGCTGCGCACATCCTCCCCATGGTCGACACCTGCATCTCACCGCTGCTCCTCCGGTCCGTGTCTTTCCGTGTGTGACGTGAGGCTTTCTCCTGCATTTCTGCTTACCTAATACCTCTTTTACCCAACACCAGTCTCACCACAGCCAGCAGGCTCCTTCAGCTTGTGATACATCGTTTAATGCCATAGCTCTCTGTCCTTCTCTCAGATTCAGATCCTGATATGCTTTATTAGCACGACAATACATTGTATCGCATTGCCAAAGGCAATTTGTTAGAATACAAGATAAAATCTCTCTCTTCTCTCTCTGCCTCTTTCTCTTTCTCTGATTCTCACGCTCTCTCTCTCTTACCCCTCTCCCTCCTCCCCTCCCCTGCCCACCCCATCTCCCTTTCTGCAGGGTGACCAGTTGGTTGTTGCTGAAGCTTCTCAGTTCTGTGTTCTGCAGTGTTCAGGTCAATCTCTCCCAGCTGACCGCCCTTCACAAAGCCTCAGAGATGGTAGAGTGTCCTCCACCCTTCCTCTCCTCTCTCTCTCTCTCTCTCTCTCTCTCCCTCCCTCCTTCCCTTTCCCTCTCTCTTTCTCTCTCTCTCTACCACACCCATGCACACGCCCAGCCCTAACCCCATCCAGTCCAGCTGGATGCCCCAGAGGGCCAAGGAGAAGGTCACGGGCGAAGGGGACATTTTGTGCACGTTAATTTATTTCCAGTCCCCCTTTTCACTCGAGAGGCTGTTTGTCTTTAATTCACCTTCTCCGTTCGTCTCGGCATCGATTTAAGTTTTGGAAACGCCGAGCTCCAAACGGTTAAGTTCTTGCGAACGCTGCGATTGAGCGAACGAACGCAGGGCGGGGCCCCGTCTGGTGCCTTCCATCACCGGAATGGTCCCAGGAGGAGCACCTTAAAATTCCCTCTCCCAGCCAGCGTCTTAGCTGCTGCTCCTTGGGCCGCAACGCCGTTCAATAAGCAATCACAGTGTCTCGCAGTCATTTGCATTACGGGATGAAATATTAGCTTGTGGCTCCACTTCTGGCTCTCGCTCAGTTTGCGCACAGTCTTTGTCTTTCTATTTAATCCCCCGGTGGCGATTACTGTGAGATCTGCATTTCGAAAGTGTGTGTTTGTGTGTTTGTGCGTTTGTGTGTGTGTGCGTGTGTTTGTGTGTGTGTGTCTGTGTGTGTGTGTGTGTGTGTGCGCGTGCGTGTGTGTTTGTGTTTGTGTTTGTGTGTGTGTGCGCGCGCGTGTGTGTTTGTGTTTGTGTTTGTGTGTGTGTGCGCGCGCGTGTGTGTTTGTGTGTGTGTGTGTGTGTGTGTGTGTGCGTGCGCGCGCGTGTGTGTGTTTGTGTGTGTGTGTGTGTGTGTGTGTGTGTTTGTGTGTGTGCGTGTGTTTGTGTGTGTGTGTGCGCGCGCGTGTGTGTGTGTGTTTATGTGTGTGTGTGCGTGCTTGCAGGAGGCCCCCCTGGTGTTTGTGTCCGTGCCGCAGTGTGGTCTGGACTACGCGCTGGTCCCTCTGGCGCTCCTGTGTCACAACCTGAGGGTCCCCTACACAGTCTGCCCCCTGTGGATGGGCAACACCTGGCTGAGGTAAAAATATCACCCCTCTCCCCTCTCCCCTCTCCCTTCTCCTCTCTCCCCTCTCCCCTCTCCCCTCGCCCCTCTCAGATCCATCCTCGCGTTCACAGCCTGCTTTAGCGGGGTCCTGTCTGAGTCATGCGTCCTGTGGGCCTTTAACCGAAACAGGTGCTCATGCTAAAAGCACTCACCTGTTTCTCTCCGGAGGTCTGGCGCCTCGTTCCCCATGCTGAAGCACTTCCTGTTTGTCCTCACGCAGGTCTGTTCTTCGGAGACTCGGTGTGATAGGACTCCCCGTTCCTTCAGCTGCAGAGCAGGATGCTGAGAAGGACAGCCTCTACGGACCCGTCGTGACCTCTGTGAGTGCATCCGCTCGGTGCATCGAGAGGCTCTTTTTTTCTTTTTTCGTTGTCGCTCTCAAGTTGTATGGTGCAGACTTGAGGAGAAAGGTTTTAAAAATATTTTCTCCGGTGTTCCCTGCTACGATATCTGCACCCATGGAGAGGATAGTGCTGCTGAGTGTGGCACACTCTCAGTGCACTGTGGTGATCTGTCACCCTGCTGGCCACACATTGTACTGCACCAGAACTGACACCTGATTGGAGTAAATGTCCATCTTGTCCTTAAAGCCAGCAGCCGTACCACCCTACTCCTGCCAAATGGCTGAGGCTAAGCCGGTGTGGGCTTGGCTAGCACTTGGATGGGAGACCTCCTGGGAAGGCTAAGGTGCTGCTGGAAGTGGTGTTGGTGGGCCTGTTGGGGGCAGTCTTCCCTCTGGTCAAATATGCCTCAGTGCACTGATGGGGACACTGTGCTGTAGGAGATTCCGTCCTTCGGATGAGATGTTAAAATGAGGTCCTGACTCACTGTGGTCATTAAAGATTCATTGATGCTTATCACTAAGAATATGGGGTCCCCCTGTGTCCTGGCTAAATTTCCAGCCTGGCTCTCTCAACCATCTAAATATCCCCCAGTTTAATTGGCTGAAATTTGTTCTCTCCCTCTCCATCTCAGCTGGTGTGTGGGGAGCCGTTCTGGCACAAAATGGCTGCCATGCATCACCCGGGTGGCTGGTACAAATTGGTGATGTTTGAGGAGAGTTTCCCCCTCATCATTGCAAAGCGCTTTGAGTGTAAGAAAAGCGCAATATAAATACAAGGCATTATTATTATTTTCAAAAATGTTCCAAAGGAAGAAACTGTCGATGAGCAGCGTCTAAATTCCTGCACTCCTCAAGTCCCTGTGCGATCTTAAAAACACAGCGCAATTAATGTGACGGCTCCCCTGTCCTGGAGATCATAACCGTGATGTCACCGGCCGTGCGTTCGTTACCTCACAGGTGGGAGGGTTTTGACTTTTGGCGTGCGGCGCGGCCGGCCGGCGGCGGCCGAGAGATCGGAGCTGAGCGCGCTCCCCGAGACAGAGAGCCAGGCAAGTCTGCGGTCCGCGTTCGCGCACCCTGTGAAAGCGGGGTCTGCTTTTTCAAAGCCGGCTCTCCCTCCGCCCCGGCCGTCTGAGCGCGTCCTGAAATGAGCCAGAGCAGAAGTTGCAGAGCGGGGCGGGGCGAAAGAGAAACAGATTTGATCGTTTTTATGGTAGGGAGACCGTTTATGCCTGGGTTTTTTTCCCTTCATTTTTTATCTAGATACAGTTTATTCCCTGTTTGGTTTCACAGCATTGCGTACATCTCCTGTTTATTATTTTTCCCCCCATTCATTTCTCCTCTATTCTTTTGATATTTGCCAGCCTCCCTTGTCATGGCCATTGTTTCGCTGTCATTTTCTCCTTTATGTAGTTCAGTGCCCCTCCCCTGTTATATAAGCCCCCCCCCTCTCAGAAACAGGCTCAGACTCAGTTGCATCAGTTAATTGCTCTACTCCTAAACAGTGGGTCCCCGGCACGTATCCAGATATGCATACTGACATGTATACTTTCCCTGCTTGTCACCATTAATAGGATTCTTTGGAATCTAAGAAGCGAGTCTGCAGTTGAATCAGATCTCACAGGTGGTTAGGAAGTAAACCATCTGTGAGATGTTATTCAGTTGCGTAGACACATTTATTAGATTTGGCAAATAAAGGTTAATATCCCTGAAACCCTCTCCTGTCCTCTTATTTTCACTTTCTTTCTGTCCCACTGACAACCCTCCCCGTATTTTTTTCTCTCCCTCCTTGTCTCTGTCATCTCTCTCTCTCTCTCCCTCCCTCCCATCATTCTCTCACCGCTTTCTCTCTCTTTCTCTCCCTTTCCCTGCTCTTTCTCTCTCCCTCCCTCCCTCCCATCACTCTCCCCCTGCTCTCTCTCTCCCTCCCTCCCTCCCTCTCTCCCTCCCTCCCATCACTCTCCCCCTGCTCTCTCTCTCCCTCCCTCCCTCCCTCTCTCCCTCCCTCCCATCACTCTCCCCCTGCTCTCTCTCCCTCTTTCCCTGCTCTCTCTCTCCTTCCTTCCCATCACTCTCTCTTTCTCTGCTCTCTCTCCCTCCCTGCCATCACCCTCTCTTTCTCTGCTCTCTCTCTCTTTCCCTGCTCTCTCCCTCTTTCCCTCCTCTTTCTCTCTCTCCCCCCCCTCTCTCTCTCTGTAGTTGGTGGGTGAGCTCTTACGGGACGGGCAGGGCGTGAGCGTTACTCTCTCTCCTGGAAGCGGGCGCGGCGGGCAGTGGCTGGCGCGCGTTTGGGAGGCGGTGCGGGACGGCGCGGTGCGGGACGTCAGCCTGGTCCCCGTCAGCGTCGCGTACGACCTCCCCCCCGACCCCGCCGCCCCCGGACAGGTCCGTCCCGCCGCAGTGTGGCCTACCGGTCCGTCACGGGCGGCAGTGACATCATCGCGGCTCTGTTGCCACGGCGCCGTGCGTGACACTCATCAGGTGCTGTGTAAAGCGGTGTCTGCCCTGTGTTTGAGCGCTGTCGCTATGGTGATTCTCTCAGGGGGGTGTCCTGTCCTTGCTGAGGTACATGGTGTCGATGCTGAGGGGCGGGCAGAGAGGAAGCATAAGGATCCATTTTGCGCAGGCCTTCTCTCTAAAGGTACATGCGACCCCCTGCCCTGGCCCCCTCCCTGTGTGTGACCGTTTGCCTGAGAGTGCCTCCCTCTGGGACTGCCTTTTACTGCCCGGTTATATCCGCGTATGGTGTGCATTTGCGTGTACTGTACCTGCTTTGTTTCTGCTGTCTGACTCACCTGTCTCACCCACCTGTCTCATTCACCTGTCTCACCTACGTCCCACCCACCTGGCTGTCTGTCATTCTTCCCCTCCCCTTGCTGCTGCCTCAGGAGATGTTTGAGACGGGGAGGTGTCGTGTGGACGGAGGGCGCCCCCTGCAGGAACTACTGCTCCCTGCAATATTCAAAAACAGGTTTGAAGTCTGCAGTGTGTCCAGCTCTAGTTACGTGGAGTGGGTGTTTCTCAGTTGTCTCTTTGCTTGCGGAGAGCAGTTATGCTGTTTCATAGCCTTATCTCTGGCTGTTTGTATCAGGGTTTATGTTACACACGCAGAAAGGGCGCTCTCTCTACCTCTCCCCCAGGTCTGCTGCGGTATTTGGGCAGAAGTCTGTGTCCTGGGTCCTGCCCCCCTCCTGCTGCCCCGACCTGCCCCTAGCAGAGAGGCAGTTCTGCATCGCCCTCATTGAGCACCTGCTGCACTGTGAGTGTGTCTGTGTGTGTGTGTGTGTGTGTGTGTGTGTATCAGGCTGTGTGTGCTGCTCTGGTGGGAGTGACTGTGCTGTGTGGTAAATCCCTGTGCTGTGCTCTGTGCTTTCAGCCGCTGCTTCCTGCACAGCCGTGATGTCCACCGGCCTGGTTTCCGGCCTCCTGCTGCACAAGCATCGCAGGGTAACCACCGCCACACCCCCAGCGCCCGCTCTCTCTCTCTCTCTCTCCCGCGCTCTCTCTCTCTCTCCCGCGCTCTCTCTCTCTCTCTCCTGCGTCTCTCTCTCTCTCTCTCTCTCTCTCCCACGCTTGCTCTCTCTCTCTCTCCCGTGCTCTCTCTCTCTCTCTCCCGTGCTCTCTCTCTCTCCCGCGCTCTCTCTCTCTCTCCCGCGCTCTCTCTCTCTCTCTCTCTCTCCCGCGCTCTCTCTCTCTCTCTCCCGCGCTCTCTCTCTCTCTCTCCCGCTCTCTCTCTCTCTTCTCCCCCGCTCTCTCTCTCTCTCCCGCTCTCTCTCTCTCTCTCCCGCTCTCTCTCTCTCTCTCTCTCTCCCGTGCTCTCTCTCTCTCTCTCTCTCCCGTGCTCTCTCTCCCGCGCTCTCTCTCTGTGCTCCGTGCCCTCGCCTGACCCGCGGTTCGCCCGCCGGCGGCTGCGTCGCGGCACAGTCCGGCGCTCCGGCCTCGCGCTTTGGGGATGCGTTACCACGGGTGACGCCAGGTCCTGCGGTGCGGGGACCCAGGAAGAGAGAGAGAGAGAGAGAGAGAGAGAGCACGGGAGAGAGAGAGAGAGAGAGAGAGAGAGAGAGAGAGAGAGAGAGAGAGAGAGAGAGAGAGAGAGCAGCTGAACCCTTTCGCACGGCTAATGACTCGTTAATCACGTTATGTAATCGGGCACAAGTGGGCACTGATCGTAAAATGAAAGAGGGAATCGATATGTATGTTGAGTAGGGCTTGATTTTGGGAGCGCTGCCAAGCCCCCCTCTGTCTCTCCTGCCCTGGTTGTTGAATGTAATTGGAAAGCACTTCACTGTGGTCAACAGGCTATGCTGTCTGCTGTCTACCCTGCTCTCTTTCGTCCCCCCTCTCTCTCTCTATCTCTCCCTCTCTGTCCTCCTCCCTCCATCTCTCTCTCCCTCCCTCCCTCTTTCCCTCACTCTCATCTCTGTCTCCCTCTCTCCCTCCCTCTGTCTCTCTATCTTTCCCTCCCTCCCTCTCTCTCTCTCCCTCCCTCTCTCCCTACCTCCCTCCCTCTATCTCTCTGTCGTCTCTCTCTCCAACTCTGTCTCCCTCCCTCCATCTCTCTCTCTCCCTCTCCCTCCCTCTCTCTCACATTCTCCCTCTCTCCCTTCCTCTCTCCCTCCCTCCCTCTCTCTCTCTCCCTCCCTCTCTCCCTACCTCCCTCCCTCTATCTCTCTGTCGTCTCTCTCTCCAACTCTGTCTCCCTCCCTCCATCTCTCTCTCTCCCTCTCCCTCCCTCTCTCTCACATTCTCTCTCCCTCCCTTCCTCTCTCCCTCTCTCCCTCTCTCTCTCTCTCTCTCAGGGGGTGCGCCTGTCGCAGCTCTGCCGGGACGCCTCTTGGCTCCTGGAGGAGGTCCTGTTCCGGAACCGGGACGTGGGTTTTGGGGGGTCCCTGTGGGCGGTGGTGTGCCACGCCCTGTCCCTGCTGCGGCCCAGCCTGGCGATGGCGCGGCTGCCCCCCGGGGGGGACCCTGTCCTGGCCCCCCGCCTCTCTCCCGCTGCTGTGCTCCGCTTGGCCCGCCACTGCGACGTCCTCACCCACGTCTTCATCCTGGAGGCCGTCGGAGGTGTGTGACTCCCCCTTACCCTCCCATGTGCTGTAGCTGTGACCTGCGCTCCTGCACTGCTGCCTGCGCACCTGCACTGTTACCTATGCACCTGCACTGTTACCTGCGCACCTGCACTGTTACCTGTGCACCTGCACTGTTATCTGTTCACCTGTGCTGTTATCTGTGCACCTGCACTGTTATCTGTTCACATGTGCTGTTATCTGTGCACCTGTGCTGTTATCTGTTCAGCTGTGCTGTTAACTGTGCACCTATGCGGTTAGTTGTTCATCGATGCTATTACCTGTTCACCTGTGCTGTTATCTGTTCAGCTGTGCTGTTTCCTATTTCATCTGCTTATCGCATGACCTTATATTGAGTGTAGCTTATGGCTAATTTCTTGTGTGTATGAATCGATGACTGAGTGCATGGTGTGTCAGTGATCGCGTTAATGCATGATTCTGCAGTTTTGTTTTTTTTGCAGAAGAAAGCCCAAATGTAGGGAAAAAATAATCTGTGTTCTATTAACACAGATATTCCATGGTCTTTCTTTACAATGATTACAAAGGGCCATGACCCAGACTTGAATCACAAAATAGCTACTCCTGTTTCTCTGAGCCAATTTTTTTTTTCCGGTGTCTGACATTTGTGCTGCTTATTGATCATAATATTTACACAGCCGGTGGTAGCTTTGCAAGATTGATCCAGAAGAAAGCGCCGAATTTGAATGAGAATTCGAAATCGAGATCGACACGCTCAACATGAGGAAATTAGAACAGAAAGATTATTAGCCTGTGTGGCAAAAATGTGTTTCGATCAGAACGGCAAAATGTAATTTGCATCTTATTCCTTCCCGATAATCCCTCCATTTCATCCCGCTTCTGTTACAAGTGTCATAATAAAATAATCAGTGACATACTTTGTCGTGTTATTGTGAGCTGGTGTATTTTGGCAAAAATAATTATTTTGTCAGACTGCAAGTGGATTAGGGTAAAAAGAAGATTTTGATATGTCGTGCATTCCAAAGACACAGCATTCCATGGGCTAGCGCGACCAACGTGAGTGTACTGGTGTATGAGTCAGTGTGTGTACCCAACATCTGTGGAGTGTGTGACTGTGTGTATGCATGCACGTGTGTGAGTGCATGGGTGCGTATGCGTGTGTGTGTGCTTGCGTGTGTGTATCCAGTACCTGTTGAAGTGCGTGTCTTGGTCAGTATGGTGTAGCAGTGGAGGCATTAGTCTGCATGTGTATCAGCATGTGCCGTGTCAGCCATGCTGAGTGAGGTGGCCCGCTGTGGAGGAGGAGGAGGAGGGGGAGCAGGAGCAGGAGCAGGAGGAGGTGGAGGAGGAGGAGGTGGGGGAGAGATGGAGTTTGATGTGGCTCTGGGCCAGGAGGAGCTGACTGAGAAAGCTCTGCAGCTCTGCTACTTACTCCCCTTAGGACACCGTGCTGTGAGTAACACACACACACTCACTCACACATACACACACACACGCTCACTCACACACACACACACACACACACACTCACTCACACATGCACACACACACACTCACTCACACATACACACACACACACACACACACACGCTCACTCACACATACACACACACACACACACACACACACTCACTCGCACATACACACACATACACATACACACACACACACTCACTCGCACATACACACACACACACACACACACACACGCTCACTCACGCACTCCCGCAAACGCTCAACACACACGCACACACACACACATTCCCGCAAACACTCAACACCCACGCACGCACACGCACACGCACGCTCTCACTCAC